>JAHDVE020007098.1:0-31912 GCA_022606495.2 Halesus radiatus
AAATAAAATAATAAAAATTACACAAACCCACTAAAATAACATAATAAAAATAATACAAAATAATCAAAAACCGACATAAATTACACAATTAAACGAAAATAATATACAAAAATTACACAAAGCTATAAAAATATTATATAAAAAATCGACAAACCGACAAAAAATACACAATTAAACAAAAATAAAATACAAATATTACACAAACCTACAAAAACAACATACAAAAAAACATAAACCGACAAAAATTACACAATTAAATAAAAATAATTTACAAAAATTACACAAACCTACAAAAATAACATACAAAATAATCACGAACCGACAAAAATTACACCATTAAACACAAATAAAATTTAAAAAATTACACAATTTAACAAAAATAAAATACAAATAATACACAAACCTACAAAAATAACCTCCAAAAAAATCACAAACCGACAAAAAATACACAATTCGACAAAAATAAAATACAAAAATTACACAATTAAACTAAAATAAAATACAAAAAATGCACAAACCTACAAAATCAACATAAAATAACAAAAATAAACTAAAATGAAATACAAAAATTAAACAAACCTACAAACAGACAAAAATTACACAATTAAACCAAAATAAAATAATAAAAATTACACAAACCTACTAAAATAACATACAAAATAATCAAAAACCGACATAAATTACACAATTAAACGAAAATAATATACAAAAATTACCCAAAGCTATAAAAATATTATACAAAAAATCGACAAACCGACAAAAAATACACAATTAAACAAAAATAAAATACAAATATTACACAAACCTATAAATACAACATACAAAAAAACACAAACCGACAAAAATTACGCAAATAAAATAAAAATAATTTACAAAAATTACACAAATCTACAAACATAACATACAAAAAAATCACAAACCGACAAAAATTACACAATTAAACAAAAATAATAAACAAAAATAATATACAATAAATACACAAATAACTTACAAAAATAACATACAAAATAATCACAAACTGACAAAAATTACACAATTAAACAAAAATAAAATACAAAAATTACACATACTTACACAATTAAAAAAAAAATACAAAAAATACACAAACCTATAAAAAAAGCTCCAAAAAAATCACAAACCGACAAAAAATACACAATTCGATAAAATACAAAAATTACACAAACCTACAAAAACAACATACAAAAAAACACAAACCGACGAAAATTACAAAATTAAACAAAAATAATATACAAAAAATACACAAACTTACAAAAATAACATACAAAATAATCTCAAACCGACAAAAAATACACAATTAAACAAAAATAAAATACAAAAATTACACATACCTACAAAAATTACACATTTAAAAAAAAAAACACAAACCTATAAAAATAACCTCCAATAAAATCACAAACCGACAAAAAATACACAACTCGACAAAAATAAAATACAAAACATACACAAACCTACAAAAATAACACAAACCGACAAAAAATACACAATTAAACAAAAATAAAATACAAAAATTACACAAAGCTACAAAAACAACATACAAAAAAAACACAAACCGACGAAGATTACACAATTAAATAAAAATAATATACAACAAATACACAAACCTACAAAAATAACATACAAAATAATCACAAACCGACAAAAATTACTAAATCAAACAAAAATAACATACAAAAATTACACAATTAGACAATAATAACATGGAAAAAAAGACAAAAAATACACAAACCTACAAAAAGAACATACAAAATAACCACAAACCGACAAAAATTACACAATTAAACAAAAATAAATACAAAAATTACACAAACCTACACAAACAACATACAAAAAACCGACAAACCCACAAAAAATACACAATTCGACAAAAATAAAAAACACAAATTACACAAACCTACAAAATCAACATACAAAAAAACACAAACCGACGAAAATTACACAATTAAACAAAAATAATATACAAAAAATTTACAAACTTACAAAAATAACATACAAAATAATCACAAACCGACAAAAAATACACAATTAAACAAAAATAGAATACAAAAAATACACAAACCTATAAAAATAACATCCAAAAAATCATAAACCGACAAAAAATACACAATTCGACAAAAATAACATACAAAAAATACACAAACCTACAAAAATAACACAAACCGACAAAAAATACACAATTAAACAAATATAAAATACAAAAATTACACAAACCTACAAAACAACATACAAAAAAACACAAACCGACGAAAATTACACAATGAAACTAAACTAAAATACAAAAAATGCACAAACCTACAAAAGCAACATAAAATAACAAAAAAAAAAAAATGAAATACAAAAATTAAACAAACCTACAAACAGACAAAAATTAAACAATTAAACAAAAAAAAACAAAAATAAATAACACAAACCTACAAAATTAACATACAAAATAATCAAAAACCGACATAAATTACACAATTAAACGAAAATAATATACAAAAATTACACAAAGCTATAAAAATAATATACAAAAAATCGACAAACCGACAAAAAAATACACAATTAAACAAAAATAAAATACAAATATTACACAAACCTACAAAAACAACATACAAAAAAACAGAAACCGACAAAAATTACACAATTAAATAAAAATAATTTACAAAAATTACACAAACCTACAAAAATAACATACAAAAAAAATCACAAACCGACAAAAATTACACAATTAAACAATAATATAAAAGAAAAAACAGACAAACCGACAAAAATTACACAATTAAACAAAAATAAAATACACAAACCTACAAAAATAACATACAAAAAAAACACAAACCGACTTAAACAAAAAATAGACAAACCGACAAAAATTACATAATTAAACTGAAATAAAATATAAAAATTACACGAACCTACAAAAACAACATACAAAAAACACAAACCGACACAAATTACACAATTAAGCAAAAATAAAATACAAAAATAACACAAACCTACAAAAATAACATACAAAATTATCACGAACCGACAAAAATTACACCATTAAACAAAAAAAAAAAATTACACAAACCTACAAAAATTACACAATTTAACAAAAATAAAATACACAAACCTAAAAAAATAACCTCCAAAAAAATCACAAACCGACAAAAAATACACAATTCGACAAAAATTACACAAACCTACAAAAATAACATACAAAAAAATCACAGACCATAAAAATTACACAATTAACTAAAATAAAATACAAAAATTACACAAACCTACAAAAACAACATACAAATAACCGACAAACCGACAAAAAATACACAATTCGACAAAAACAACAAAGAGAAAAACACAAACCGAAAGAATTACACAATTAAACAAAAATAATATACAAAAATTAAACAATTCGACAATAATAACATGGAAAAAAACACAAGCCGACAAAAAATACACAATTCGACAAAAATAAAATTCTAAAAAAATAGACAAATGACAAAAATTACACAATTTATCTAAATTGAACAAATTTAACTAAAATGAACAAACTTACAAAAACAACATAAAAAAAACCGACAAAAATTACAAAATTATCTAAATCACATACAACAAATAACTAATAAAGGTATGAAGACATTGGGATTTATAATTAAAACTATCAAAGACTTTGATTCGCTGGAAGTTATAAAAATCGTATATTTGTCACTAGTGCGCAGCATATTAGAATACAATGCAATAGTGTGGTCCCCATACTATATCATTCATATAAAAAATATAGAACGCGTGCAGCGCAAATTTTTACGTTTTATTAACTTCAAACTACACATACCAATACAACACTTAAACTTTACATTCTTGCTAAATACACTCAAAATACATTCTTTAGAAAACAGAAGAAAAATAACAGAGTTAACTTTTTTTATTTAAAATTATTTATTGTGTATTAGACTGTTGTGAACTCCTGCAACTAATCAATTTCAAAGTACCTCATCGACAAACTCGGCAAAATATGTTATTCTGTAACAATAATTCTGGGACAAACTACCAAATGCATACACCTATTTCTCGTCTACATATACTTGGAAATAAATTCACCTCTGCCATAGATATATTTAACATAAGTTTGCCCATGTTTAAAAGATACCTGAACGATATTTTTATGTTGCAACAATTATAAGAGCATCGCATAAGAGCTATTGTTTAATTATTATTTTTTATATACATTATATTATTTTTGTACTCGTCTACAATCCAAAAACTTGTTCCTCTTTTTTTCTTTCTATGTATCATATACTATATTATGTATTATGCAATTCCATACATTTTTACATCATCCGAAATATAAAAACACAATGATTTTTTTTCACAATGTCATGCACTCAATTATAAGAGTATTATATTATGCACTTGTGTATTATGTATCATGTAGATCAGGCTATTACTATTTTTATTAAAAAAAAATAGTATCTACAAATTAAAAACCTTTCCCTTTGTAACTTCTCTGTGGCATGTACTTATACATTATTATACCTTCATATATATTATAAATATGTTACACTTTTATACCAACTATGCGTCATGTTATTTTTTTTTTAAGTTCTGTACACATAATCATTTTAATGTTAAAATATGTAAAAGCCCTTTGGGGCGTTAATGAATAAAAATAAATAAATTACACCTTCATATATATTAAATATGTTACACTTGTATACCAACTATGCATCATGTTATTTTTTTCTTAAGTACACACAATCATTTTAATGTTAAAATATGTAAAAGCCCTTTGGGGCGTTAATGAATAAATAAATAAATAAAAATTACACCTTCATATATATTATAAATATGTTACCTTGTATACCAACTATGCATCATGTTATTTTTTTCTTAAGTTCTGTACATAATCATTTTAATGTTAAAATATGTAAAAGCCCTTTGGGGCGTTAATGAATAAATAAATAAATAAAATTACACCTTCATATATATTATAAATATGTTACACTTGTATACCAACTATGCATCATGTTATTTTTTTCTTAAGTTCTGTACACATAATCATAAAATATGTAAAAGCCCTTTGGGGCGTTAATGAATAAATAAATAAATAAAAATTACACCTTCATATATATTATAAATATGTTACACTTGTATACCAACTATGCATCATGTTATTTTTTTCTTAAGTTCTGTACACATAATCATTTTAATGTTAAAATATGTAAAAGCCCTTTGGGGCGTTAATGAATAAATAAATAAATAAAAATTACACCTTCATATATATTATAAATATGTTACACTTGTATACCAACTATGCATCATGTTATTTTTTTCTTAAGTTCTGTACACATAATCATTTTAATGTTAAAATATATAAAAGCCCTTTGGGGCGTTAATGATTAAATAAATAAAATAAATACTCAATTTTTAAACGAAAACGAGCATTTGCAACCACTGTACGCCGCTGTGCGTAGATGCGTTTTTCAGTAGTATAGGTAAACGATGTTGGTAACAATGGCGACACTCGTTGTGCATAGTATTTCATACTAATAATGGTTCATCTGCTAGAGATGGTCGATATACCAATGTAATATTTCTCTGACTAACCGGTTTCTTTTGGAATATTTATCACAAATTAAAATATATTTTTAAAAAATTGTAAAAACGAGAATGACAGTAATATTTATCAACCGTCTATACTATCTGCCTTGTTCATATTATGTCCAGCTTACAATTTCACCATAACTGCGAAATTGCTAAATTAAACTGGAGAAAACTGTGAAATTCATCATACATAAAAATAAAACATAGATTTTTATCCTACATTGTTTTTCGGGTATTTTGTGTAGGTACAAGTGTTATAATCAATAATAAAAGTGTATTATTTAAGGAGTATCTTTTGAGTAAATAAATATTTCACTTTGCAAAAAAAAAATCATTAGAATTATGATAATAAGCCTAAAATTACATGACGAATATTACATTCATTTACAAAAAATAAATTCACTTGCTTAAAAATAATGTACAGTCTGGTAATAATATGTATTAGAATTAATTTATCAATGATAACTCTCTTTTCTATAATAAGTTCGTCGAAGTCTGCAATTCCTCTTCAGATACATTACGATCAAAGCCACAAAGGCCACTGCGAATACGATGTAAAGTTGAATGACGGTGCTCTCCTTGGGCATGAAACATTTGCTTATTTTATATTTATCCGGAGTAAAGACCCCCTGAAAGAAAAGGAAAAAAACACTGAATTATAAACAGTAAATATTTTGGTAAGCAAATAATAAAACCAGATTACTAATCCGGCGGGGTATATCTAAAAAAAAAGTTACAACCTATGTAGTAAGCGAATCGAAAAAGGTTCGAAATCTGTGTTTTAGCTCAGCGTTTCCCAACCTTCTTATGCCTGCAGACCGGTGAAAATGGGGTTGGGGATGGGGGTAGGAAAAACACATCACAACCTCAAAACTTTCCTCCAAACCGTTCATAGCCCCGGGTACTTCAGCTAGAATCATATAAGATTCTGATAAATATTCTAAACACCCCTAAATGCCCACAACACAACATAAAAATATACATACTAGAAAATAAAATAACAGGAGTATTCTCACTCACCAGCATAAAACTGGGATTATCCCTATTCCTCCAGGAAAACGACGGAACAGAATAGTTCACCATCTTCTTTAAATCAGGTCCCGGCGTACCGACGCTGTGGGTGATATAGCAGGCATGGTTCGTGTGCCCCCCGAGCACCACCTGCGGCTCCAGGCTGTCCACCAAGTACTCTGTTGACTCCCGTGACAGGCAGTCCCATCGCTCGCGGAACTTCACGCTCCTCTCGGCCAACGGGACAGCATCTGGTTCCGTGCAGACCTCATCGGATATCCTGTACATCGGAAAGTGCTGAAAAGAAAAGATAGGAAAAAATAAGAAATCATGAAGCTATTATTCTCCATTTTTCTGTAGTTTTTTTCCGTTTCATTTAGGTTATGTTAATATTATTTTCTACAATAATTAAATACTAAAATGAGGTTTTTAAATCTCAATAATATTAATTAATAATTAAAAATTTAATGTTTCTTTGTTGTTTTATTTTAAATTTATGAATAAATAAATATTTTAAGAAAATTAGATTAAGTTAAGTTAGGAAAGATAAGTAATGAAAGTTATGTTAAATTAAGTAGTTGTAGTTAAGTAAATAACGTTATGTAAGTAAGGTGAACACCTCAAAATCATTTTTTTAGAACGAAGTATGATTTTATATGTTCAATTTTACAATCAGTATATTGAACGCACAACAATGCTAAAAGAATGTACCAAAAAGCATGTAATTATAACATTGTATTACGAATTATTTTCTGACAAACCTGCAACAGAATAGGTCTGCTGTACCGCTCCAAAAGTGATAAATGATCACACTTCCTGGTGCTCGTTCCTTTCATAGATCGCAGAGTCGCTGAAAAATACACACAAATTATAAATATGTACAGAGAAAATCTAAAATACAAATTCAATGGACAGAAATATCTTTTTGAATTCTCTCTACATTAGTTCACGGACAAAAGAATATTTAATCTAAACAGTATCTGGAAACTCGTGGTACAAGCAGGAAACTGGTGAAACAACATAGCAATTTGAGTTGATTTTTATTACTATTTTGGATTTGAACTTTGTTTTTTTAGCAAAATTGAGTCCGAAGTTAGTTTAACAAATTCAAAATATTCGGTTGCTACGGGGTTACTATCAACTGTTTACTGTCTTTTAAAATGCATTGAAGTTTTAAATTGAAATTTTAAAAGGTTTCATATTGAAAATTCACAGTTAATGCAACTACTATTTATTTAAACATCATTTCCATAACGACTCGTAGAACTTTAAAATGAAAAACAAGATTAAATAAGTGGAAAAACATAGTGAAATACGTACATGTAATGTTATTCACTGCAGAAGTGGCATTTTGGCAGAGAAAGCACCCATCACCCTCCATGGCCATTGAGTTTATCAGCACAAAATGGTTGCACTAACGGTAGCCATCTGAACAGGAGGACCATCCATTTTGCGGGCAAATCTACCAGCTAGGTATGGAGACACGCTGTAATAAATACAGGACATATTTTTTATTGTGTATTGTTAAAAAAAAAACTATTTTCATTCCACTAATATGTATAAAAATGGGTACTCGACGGTTTTACTGCCGCAAAATACAATGATCTATTTCATAGAATCTATGAATTAGGTGAGTGAGATGAGGCTTATCAATGCAATAGAATGCCCGATAGAATAGAATAGCTTAACGTTGAATCGATTCCCACTTTCATTGTTAAAATAGAACCATGTGAACGACAGTTACTATGCGAACACCGCTAGTACAGTAATATCTATGGTTAGGTTAAGTATTATGCAATATAGCAGAATAGAATCGCAATGTTGAATCGACTCCAACTTTGGTTTTTTTCTATTTAAAATAGAACCATGTGAACGACAGTCGCTACATGAACAACGCTAGTAGAGTAATATCTATGGTTACGTACAATAAAAAAATTATTTTTCTTTCGAAGATTTGCAGTCACCTTGAGCTCCGCAAATACAAATGAAATGAAATGAAATAAAAATAGAGCAAGTGTGAACGTATTGCAATTCCTGTCTATCATAGAAAGGTTCATTCTATGAGACAGACCATAGAATAGATAAGGTGGGAACCCAGAATTAGGTTAAGAGAGGCAAGCCAAGCAAAAACTCCCACTTTTTTGTATTTTACGTCTGTATAACAGTACAGTACCAAAATAATGACAATAAGGTAAAATACAGAAAAACATATAACCTATTTATAGTGAAAACCAATATCATGGTTTCCCGCGACCATGTACAATTTCGTTTCATATGGAACTTTAAACAAGGTAAGGAACCGATCGACATAATCATTGAATTCCTCGCCACTGACATAATCATTAAACTATGAATGTCTCTGAAATGTTAAATCAAATGAGTAAACACAAAAAAAAATATCTTTCAAAGATTTGGTACATCTTTTTGAGCTCTATGAATACAAATGTATTGAAATAGAGTATATTTGAACATGCGACAATTCCTTTCGATCATAGAAATATATACAATAAAAAACACATAAATTTGTTGTAGGCCACTTTTATTTTATTAAAACTCTACCGGTTTCGGAAGCACCCTTCCTTCATCAGGAGAATATTAAAGCTAACTTATGATATAGAATATTGACAAGACATATAAATTTTAGGTGTTGGAGTGGGGGGTAAGCAAATGGGTAGGGGTAATTGTAGGATTTCCGGGAAGAACAGAGCGATTTATTGGAAAAATATTCAGAATGAGACTAAAAGATAAGTTAATTTGGTTATTTAAAATACTAGCATTATTATTCAGGGATTTTCTAATTTCGAGTGCTTCTAAGTTATCCAATTTTTTTGCTTTTATTGTTACTGTGAAGAATTGTAACCCCTGTGTCCTTGTTAAAAGTGTGATCTTTGGAAATTAGATGATTGGCAAATTCTGAGAAGTTATTATTTATTAAGCATCTTAAATGTTCTGTGACTCTAATATTTATATTTATAGTTGTTTTACCTATGTAGAACGATGGACAATCATTACAACCTAGTTGATAAATACCTGAGTGGCTTAATTTATGTTCTCTATCTTTAGTATTTTTTAGTAATTTACCTAAATTGTTATCAGTATAGAACGCGGGTTTAATGTGGGAAGGAAATTTTTTTGTGCTAAGTGAGGAAAAGTTGGATATATATAAGATTCTGCGCCATTGAACGGGATTTATTATTTTCAGGTGTATTAAATAAAAATGTATTTGTTGAAATTAGTTTAAGTGTCTTATTTAGGATTTTATCAATTAAATTTGTGGAATTTTATATATATCCAACTTTTCCTCACTTAGCAAAAAAGGAAGAAGGAAGGGTGCTTCCGAAACCGGTAGAGTTTTGATAAAATAAAAGTGGTCTTCAACAAATTTATGTGTTTTTTATTGTAAAAGAAATTATGCTTACCTGCACGATAACCACACAGTATATTAAGAACTCACAAAATAGGAAAACTGATATAATGTAACAAAATGATTTCAAATTCCTCAATCTCACTTTACTCAAATCAATTCACTCAAATAACACTGCCTATAGCCACGTTTATTTATCATCAACGAACTTATCATCTGTACGTAAATCTAACTAAAGATGCTACATAATTATTTATTTACGCGAACACAACCGGGTTTTATCACAATATCGTCAAAGTTCACCACTAACAATAAAATTCACACTGACGTTTGAATTCATAGATATGAATTATTCCAGAGAATAGTCATAGATAAAAACAATATTGAGATTACAGAAAGTAGTGACGTGGCGTCCCAGATTTTCTTTTCGAAATAAACGATTATCGAAACAATGAAATCGTTCGATTCCAAAAAAAGTAAATTTTGTCAATTTTGTTAAGGCAGATCTCTTGCAAATATTTTTTTGAAAAATTACTCAAAAATATTTTCCATCGTCCACGGAATGCAAAAACATTGTCTATGTATGGACAAATGTGTATGGACACCCCCAAATGTTATGTTATTTTTGTGTAATTTAAAAAAAAAACAGGAGTAGGAAATCCGGCTTTAAGTTTTTTTGTAGCAAACCATTCACCGAAAAAACGATACTTGAAATGTCATTACCATTGTAATCAAATGGAAAAAAAGTTATATTTTCTTATATCCATGTTTCATAACCTATAAACTTAATAAATATAACAAGCTGTCCTAGAAAATTACTTCAGCAATTAATCGGTATAAAGATACGACATCCACGTTCTTTTTAGATAATTCAACATAATTTTTTTTCTAAGTAAACTACAATGGCGTCTGACAACCCGTTCATCAATTTGACAGCTGTTTGCAAAATAGAAGGCACAGAAAACGTATCAATATTGTAAACGTCAAACTTCTATGGTTGTAATCTGTCAAATGGCAAACTTTAATTTCAGTTAAGTTTTATTAAATCATAAACAGAAATTTGCCGTTATTTCAATTTTTTTTACTTATTGTTGAATCAACTATCAAAGGTTGCCTCACAGTGAATCGTAGTAAAAGAGAGAACATTTTTTATGAAGTTATTTCAACTGAGTTCTTCGTTTAACACTACTGTCACAATTTAAAAAATATATATTTGTAGAAGTAAACATTCTGTGTCAATTTACAAATGTTTTGAACTAATTTCTATGTTTCACGGTATTCCATTGGCAGTAGCTCAGTCCCTGTAACTTCAGCAGTGTTGTCATTGGGTATTTAATAATGTCTCCTTGTTCAACTACATGGTATTCAGTTCTCCAACTATCTGAGTTTTCTTCTCTTTAAGACGGTACATTGGCACCATAGCCAAATGACCGTTTCTTCATTATCTGACAGTAGATATTATAGAGTGGTAGATACTTTCAGTATCGCCCTGGTAGAAGATCGCCATTCAGAATCGAAACGTCACTTGAAATGGCTTTAACTTTTAGTGTGCCGAAATTACCCATCGGATGTGCAAAATTTGTATCCGTTGAACGCCAGCGTATCCGATCAGCAATGTCAAAAAATCATTTCTCTGAATATAAGTAGCTATTCTGGGAAAACTACTTATGATAGATATATACAATTTTTGTAAATATGTAAACGCATTATCTGGTAAGACGGTACAACTTACAAAAACATAATTTAGCCAAAAACAAGTAAGTTACTATGAAAATAGACACTACAGAAGTATTAGATCTCGGGGGCTCGGCGTTTCAAAGGCTAGCTGTGTTTTGTGACCAAATCTGAATAGCCAGGCACTCCCCAACCTTCCTCTTTCCAAACTGCTTTCCCTCCATGGTCCTACTGGCTGCGGTATATCCATATAAAAAAAATTGACAATATTTTATAAATATTTTTAAAAAGCAAGATATATATTACATTTCAATTTATAATACCAAGATGGCCGCCAAAGAGTGCAAAATGGCCAATAAAGAATCCAAGATAGCCACCAAAGAGTGTGAAATGGCTACTAAAGAATCAAAGATGGCCGCCAAAGAATCAAAAATGGCGACAAAATTGTTTTAATTATCGCAGTTTGTAAATTTTGGACATACTTAATATACGTAAAGCTTGTGTGACCCCAAGTTCGTATTCCATATCTCAGAATGGATTCTACCATGGAAAAATATATAAGTTTAAGTGTGCCATGTGGCAAGACAAATTTTAATTTATAGAAGCTACTCGATATAGATCGGAGCTGGTTACATATTTTGGCCACTTGCGTGTCCCACTCAAATTTATTATCTACTAATAATCCCAGATAAGCATAATCGTTTGTAAAATCGATCGTGTCGCAGTCACAATTTTTTTCAATTTTTTTATGTATGCATTCAAAATGATGTGCAATTGGTTTTGGTAAATTCCACATTTTCACACTCGGTGACCTTATATACATACATTTGGTTTTCTTAACATTAATAATTAGTCTTACATCATGCGCCCATTTGAGAAGTTCATTAAAGTCTAATTGTAAATCTTGAAGAGCTATTAAGGGATTGTCATCTGATACTACAAGTGCAGTGTCATCTGCGAAAATGAATCATAAGAGCTTTTTTAAATAATTTGGACATAGCAGTAACATATATAATGTACAATTTAGGACCTAGAATTGACCCCTGTGGTACACCTGACTTTACATATCTACATTTACTCATTTCATTTAAAATCTTTACCTTCATTTTTCTATTTGATAAATAGTTTTTTAAAAAAGAAAGGAGTTTACCACGGATTCCTATGGCATCAAGTACATTTATTATTTGTTTATGGCAGAGTGTATCAAAAGCTTTTGAGTAATCAATAAAAAGTACCAGTACCAGTACCATGTGTTTTTGAGAGTTTAGCTGGGAATTTATATAATTGGAAAAGTTTGCAAGTAGTTTATCACAACTTTTTTTTTTCTGGAACCCAAACTGGCATTCATCGATAATACCCAATTTATTTAAATATTTATCTAAATTTATCGAAACATATTTTTCTAAAATATTTTCTAATGCAGGTAATATAGAAATTGGCCTGTAATTATTTATAGAGGAGTGGTCTCCATTTTTAAAAATAGGTCTTACAATGCTACATTTTAGTTCCTCGGGAATTTCACTCGTATCAATTATCATGTTAATAAAGTGAGCAATTATAGGGCTAAGTAATTTGACATGTTTTTTTAAATCATACATACGAATTAGGTCTACGCCAGGTGTCTTGGAATTTTTCATACCTACATAATAATAATACATTCAATTTGCTTGGTATAATTCTTGGTAGGTACATTGAATGTGGTAGATATTCCTGTACGCAGTCAGACGCTCGAACATCACATTCATGTGATAACTTATTAACTCCCTCATCAAAGAAGTTAGCAAAATTACATTATTATATTGTACACGTCTTTTAGTTATAGTTAAATTTAATTACAATAAAGATATTATTATTATTATTAATATATATACTCGTATAGTAAACTATGAAAAGAGTTTTTGTCATTTAAAGTTCACTGACACCAGAATATATAGACTGGCCCTAACGTACCATTTCAATAGCTGGGCATCATCCTAGTTCACTGCCGTCATTTATAAAAGGTTCAAACTAAATATTTGGGTTCTTCTAATTGGTATTCACTTTGTGGCGTCATTATTAATAAATTAATAAAAATATTTGGTAAACATCACTTTTTTAATATATATATATTTTTTTATTTAATATAAATACATATAGAATATTTAATAGTACAGATATAATAGCTAATTATAAAAAAGTATAAATTTATTTTACAAAAAATGCACAACTCAATAGAGAAAGATTTCCCGTGTTTGAGTTGCGTAGCACCGCCAACTAGCGACAGTAGTGAATAAATTAAATTAATAGAAATAAAATTACATCAAGAATGTAATATACCTAATGTTTGTGAAAGACTAAAAGTACGTGATACTAGAAATGCAACATATAAATATCAACATGTTTCGAAAGCGAAGCTTTCCTCATCAGGAATATACAGAATACTAAAAAATAATAATGTCAAGTATGAACAAATGATAAACAAAAGATGTAAGAATAGACAAATTATAAACATAATCAAAAAATGATTAAAGTTGGTCAAAAATGTTAATAAAAAAATTATATTAGATATTAAATTTGTAATTTTTTTTTTTAATAATATAAACAAAATTAAGAAAACGACAAGGCATAAAATTAAATAATGATAGTTTTTATTATTAAAATGTATATAAATGATATTTAAAAAAATATGTATATAAAAAAAATTGTTATCAACACATTGTTTCGGGAGACGCTTAAATGCATATACTGTTGGTAAAGAGCGGGAGACGGTTAAAAGCGTTTTTTTTTGTATTTACGCACTATTGGTAGACGGCGGGTAACGCAAAGACTTGTTCTTATTGGGGTGAAGTAAAGAGATGTGTACTAGGGTGAGGTCCATAAGGACAGAAGAGACGAATACTGGAGCTCAGATGCGTCCACAGAAACACCATTTTTCGCAAAAACGATGACCAGAGACAGATTTCGTCAAATACGGAGGTCTTAGCACTTCAATGGCAATGAAAATATTAAAGATGAATCAGATTAACTATGTAAAGTCAAACTAAATTAGATTATTTCCTTCCAAAGTTCATAAATATTTACAAACCTAATCAGCAACTATCTTTAGATGAGGGTATAGTGTCTCAGAGAGGAAGATTATTCTTTAGAGTTTATAATGCGGCAAAAATGATAAAGTATGGGATTGCCGTACGTATGGTGTGCGAAAACTCTACAGGCTACACATGCAATTTCGAAATTTATTACGCTCAAGAGAGAAAATGATTGAAAATCATCAAAACTGCTCTATCACCTTATACTGATTCACGGCATCATAATTCAGTATAAACAGTTTTAATACTTTTGCAAAATAAAATTCGAATTTGTGGCACGATTCGAAAAAATAGGTGTTAATCTTTCTATATTTCATAAAATTAAATTTAAAGTTACTTAAAATTTTACCTTGAATATCATAATTTTACAATCTAAAACATAATAAAAGATTTCATTTATCGTAAGACACTAAATTTTATTTAAATATGATCCGTGCTTCAGAAGTTACAGCTATTTTACTGAAACGTAATTTTGCCCGCGAATCTGAAAAAAAAAATCGCCCTCTTTTTAGAGGGATTGATAAAAATACCAGCCGCATTGTGTTAATATGAAAATACATTTAAGAGAGAGCTATTATTTTTTTTTAAAATTATTATTAATATTTAATTGAATATTAACACTTTTTCTAATTTCTAAAATTTCAATTTTATCTATTTGTCAACCGGTTGTAAAATTTTTAAACTTTTATTTATGTCAAAAGAGTGATGAGGAAAGTTACGCTTTCGAAACATATTGATATTTATATATTAACCGCCCTACCCATACGAATGTATGTGATACGGCTGCTGTATTATCGCCCAAACCCAAAAAGCCGTATCCCGTACGTTCAGGTACAAAAAACTATACCCAAAACCCACAAAACATTCGTATACGTCAAGTTTGTTCCTGCGTCATCTCGTTTAGTATTTCGAGGTCAGCTGAAGGTAACGGATGTGTTTGGGTATTTTCGTCTCTCCCATACAAGTTGGTATGTTGTAAACACGTATTGTTATTGCGGAATCTAATGAAAAAAACCTGTTGTATTTTTTTGGAAACAGGCAAACAGAGCGAATGCTCAACAAAACACTTGATCAACGGCTGATCGGTGCCTCAGATTGATCATTCGAAAAGTTGGGGTATTTGTGATCTCACTGTAAATAACTGCTCGATTTTCCTCAATAAACCGGTTGTTTCTTTTCCCCAGGTGTTGTGAGCTGCCCGCGCTGCCAATCCCATTTCGCCACCACCTCTGCGCTGGAGCTCCACACGGTGGAGGTGCACTACTTCGAGGACGAGGTGGGCTACAGCTGCTACGGCTGCGACGCCGTGTTCCCCTCGGAGCTGGGGCGCGCTCTGCATAAGGAAGGCTCCTGCCCCAACATGCGGCCCGGCACCAAGTATTGCTGCAGGTAAGTTATATGGGGGGAAGGGTATGGGACTTCTGCTTACGAGCTGCTGCCCTTTCCCATCCGAGGACGCTTGCAACATTTAGTTTTAATTTGGTCTACTTTCTGCAAGTGTCGTTAGCATCCCTTTCTCGGGTCTTTTATACGGGGATTAAAAATAATATTTAAGGTTTTCTGTCTTTCCAGACTGTGTCCGACCAAAGTGGATTCACGCACCCAATTTGACGCCCACCTAGAAGAACACCGTGTCACCCATTTTATTGCAGAGGTATTAAACTTTTTTTTAAATCTTCGTTCAGCATTCAATAATTTATGATTTATCACATATATATTATACACGGTGTCCGGAAACTAGTGGTACAATCTGGTGAATTTGCATCACAGAGATCCCAAAAAATCGAATTTTTTCGATCTGAGCAATTAGATTTTTTTTTGGCAACTAAAGGGTTAAAAAACTTTTGGAGCCGAGTCTCCCCTTCGACACATTTTAAAAGAGATTAAACAGCTAATAGTAACCCCGAAGCGACGGATTTTATTCAAACTTGGGACACAATTTTCTCGAAAACGAAAGTTCTAATCAAAAAAAGTTATATCGCGAAATCGACTGTAAATGTGTTCATTCACCAGTTTCCCACTTGTACCACGAGTTTTCGGATGCCATGTATTTAAAATAAGTTAACATATATATTTTTAATGTCTCTCCCTATGGATATCCTGTATTGAGACGGGTATATTTGAAACCAGAAAATCAAAAAATGAATGAGGGAAAATTAGTACAATAGCTTTAAATCAATCAAAAATATGATGCAAGAAAACTGCTAACTTCTTCCTCTTCAAATTCTGTAATAATAATATTAAAATGTTTTCCAGCCATCTCCAACGATCAAGCAGCCGTTCTACCGCTGCCCGGACTGTCCCTATACCTCGCGCAATGCCGAGCAGACCGGCGCGCACCGTCTCCGCCACCGCGAGCTGCGCACCTTCTCCTGCCCGCGTGCCCCCTGCGCCTTTCGCACCGGCCTGCGCGCCTCGCTCGCGCAGCATGCCGCCCTCCACAGCGAACGCAAGCCGCTGACATGCCCGCAGTGCACGTACAGGGCCAGAGGTATGACCAGCCTGCACAATCACGTCAGGGGGCACGGCAGCTGGGATAAGGTGGGTTAATTTATTTTTATTAACCGACCATTATCCAATTACACGAAATACACAACACGAAATGAGATACACAAGAGATACAGACAAAGAACAGAACATACATAATACATGAATGAAGCAATGACAAAAATATGCAATTGAAAGAATATTCAAGTCAAAGCCTGGACAAGTTTTTCCATGATTTTAGGCAATGATGTTTTTATTTTATTTATTACATACGAGGTGTGTTCAAAAGAAAAGGTGAATTTTGAATTTTCGCGGGCTGTGTACATTCGGTTATCGATTTTTTTTTTGTTATGTTCGTACACATATTTTTATCATATGTTAGCATTATCAGCCATTTTGGATTAGTGGTTTGTTTTTGACAACTGGAAAGGTTAGTAACGTTTTTGTGTGTTCTTCGATTTTTTTTGCTTTTGAAAAAAATGGATCAAAGAATATGTATTAAATTTTGCATTAAAAATTGAATAAAGGGCTCGAACGCACTTAAAATGTTGACTGTGGCATTCGGCGAGTCTACTTTGTCTCAAAAAAGTGTTTATTAGTGGTGCAAGCGCTTTACAGAAGGCAGAGAAGATGTTAATTACGATGAGCGTCCTGGAGTTGCAACCACTTCAACAAACGAAGAAAACATCGAAACAGTGAAGAAAATGGTTTTGGAAGATCGTCGAATCACTATTAGGGAAGTTGCAGAGGATGTTGGCATATCAATCGGCTCATGCCATGCAATTTTCTCTGATGTTTTGGGCATGAAACGTGTGGCAGCGAAGTTTGTTCCGAAATTTCAAAATTTTGAGCAAAAGCAACGTCGTATTAGTATCGCTCAGGAGTTGTTGAATGACGTCAACGACGATCCAGATTTACTCAAAAGGGTCATAACTGGTGATGAAACGTGGGTATATGGTTACGACGTCGAAACCAAGGCCCAATCATCCCAATGGAAGCGGCCAGAAGAGCCAAGACCGAAAAAAGCACGCCAAGTTCGATCAAATGTGAAAGTTTTGCTCACTGTTTTCTTCAATTACAATGGCGTGGTGCGTCATAAGTTCTTGCCAACACGTCGTACGGTTAATAAGGAATACTACAAGGGAGTTATGCAACGTTTGCGTGAAGCAATACGGCTCAAACGATCGGAATTGTGGAAAAACAAATCATGGATATTGCATCACAATAATGCACCAGCTCACACATCAATGCTTGTTCGTGATTATTTGGCAAAAAACAATACCGTAATCATGCCTCAACCATCGTATTCACCAGATTTGGCTCCCTGCGACTTTTTCTTATTTCCGAAACTGAAAAGACCAATGAAAGGATAGCGTTTTGCCACAATTGATGAGATAAAGTCAGAATCAAAGAACGAGCTGATGGCCATACCGAAAAGCGCATTCCAGAAATGCTTCGAGGATTGGAAGAAGCGCTGGCATAAGTGCATTATATCTGAGGGGGATTACTTTGAACGGGAGAAAATGGATATTGATGAATAAATAAATACTTTTCTAAAAAAATTCGAAATTCACCTTTTCTTTTGAACAAACCTCGTATATGTTGTAAATTCTATTGTTCTGAACTCCTGCATTTAATCAACCTGTACATACCCAAACAAACTACAAGACAAACATTAACATTTTACATATGTATATCCTGTTCCAACTATAGTTTGAATTCCCCAATTCAACGCTTACACAGCCTTGGTAACAAATACTTAAATGATATGGATGTATTTGACAATAATCTAAATTTGGCAAATTTCAAAAGAAGGATGAACGAACTGTTTCTGCCTAGTTTATAAATTAATGTTAACTACAGCTGTAACATTATTTACTTATTTGTTATTAATGTTAATATTGACTTTGCAGAAATTGTACTATTTATTTTTTCTGTTGCTGTGTATTTTTAGCTTTGGTGCAGTTTATTATTTTTTCTTTTTTCACGTCTAATTTAACTTTTGTGCATGTTTTCTATTTTCTATTTTTCTTATGTGATTTTAAAAATGATGTATCTGTATGTAAAAGTCATCTGGCCATTTAAGTAATAAAATAAATAAAAAAATAAATATATAATAACATTCGTTATCGGCTGACGTATTGCCCACCTCACTAGGTGTGAAACGAAACGCCTGTGTTGAGACGGCCATTTACAGGGGTGATTGTTCAGCTAGGATATTTAGATGACAAATAGATTGATAGATTGCAATTTAATAAAAAAAAAAATTATTTAAATATTTAAAATAATTTAGTAGCTGAAAGGTTTATTGCAGGTGATCAGTGATCTTACCTTTAAAGAAACTTTTGTTTTGCGTATTTCTGATGTCACTAGGTAGGGCATTAAATAGCCTAATAGCATTTATTTAAAACTTCTTTGTCCATAAGAGGTGAAACAAACTGAAATATTAAAAGATTTTACATGTGATTTTGTCTTAGGGCTCTAGTGCGTGTTCTTACTTCAAACATATGGATATTTTTAAATCGATGCGGCAGGATATTTTTTGAATATGTTTTTCTCAAGTTGGGAACATGTCGTATGGGTTATTATTCAAAAAGTAGTTTAAAAAAACATCATTTTTTTTCATTAGATTTCGCAATAACAATATGTGTTTACAATATACAAACCTGTATGGGAGAGACGAAAATACCTGAACACATCCGTTAGCTTCGGCTGGCCTCGAAATACTAAATGAGATGACGCACCAACAAACTTAACGTATACGAATGTTTTGTGGGTTTCGGGTATAGTTTTTTTGTATCTGAACGTGCGGAATACGGCTTGTTGCGTTCGGGCGATAATATAGCGGCCGTATCACGTACGTTCGTATGGGTGGGGCAGTTAGTGGAACTTTAAGAATAACCTTGACGATTAGTGTCTCGATCTTTGCTAAAGGCTCCAGGCAAGTATTTGTGGGACTACCCCAACTGTTCACCATATTCGAGAGATGATTGTACAAGAGCAGAGTAAAGTTGCCTCAGTTGTTTTCTATAGACAAGTTTCCTTAGTTTTTTAACAAATTTTAAATGATAATCTTCAAAGTTTATTTTCGTAAAGCCTAACAATCGTTTAGACTGGTACCATAAATTTCAAGGCCCTGGCTTAAATTAACAAATCGCGACATTCTGGACAATGGAGAATGGTACCCATAATTAGTAGAGTGTTGATTGAGGAAAAGCAATTTATGTGTTTCTGAGTCTAGGGCAAGGAATGTTGAACTGAATGAGTGGCAACAAAGAAGGAGAGTCAATAATATAATTAATTATTTATTATTAGAGTTAATAGGGGAAGGGGTGTTTGAAAATGGATATAACAGCCGAAACAGTTGTCGTGATAGAGAAAATATGTGTTAACAAATTATCAAATAAATACAACAAAGACTTCCCAAACACTCACCCAACATTTGTGCACGGTTGACATTCATAACATGATAATGATTTATTTTTACTTTCATTAGCTTGACAGTAGAAAAAAATGGTTGTTGAAAAAACCTGTGTTTCCATCTTTAAGGATGCTTTGCGGAGGGTCTTTTTGATTTTTTGGGTGTACAAATATTGGGCAAGCATTTGGCATGTTTCTCGACTGTGCACCGGTGCCGGAGGGATCAATGATGCCACTTCCTCAGATCATCTTCCATTGAAATACGGGTAGAACAAGGACAGCATTCTCATCTGACACTTGTGCTCTAAAGATTGCATTCCATTAGTTAAGATAGGGGAATCTATCAAGCGAATCACACGTTTCTGTCAGAGTCTAGCATTTTTTTCAGGCTCCAGACCAGAGATCGCTGCTAGATTCTACAGTGGGGCACAATTGCAATTTGTACAGGGTCAGCTGTTGTGTACACAACACTCCCAGCCTCTGAGAGGCTAACTTGACTCTGGCTTCGATGGAGCTCCCATGCCTGAGCTGGTTACTTAACGTTACACCAAGCATTTCAATGGAGGGCTTGTTGGGAAGATTGCTTCCGTTGAAGGAGACTAGATTGTCAGTTCGATCCCTTTTAGACGTTATTATTCAAATATTACGAGGGAATGTTTGTCTTTCCTTTATATCAGATATTACAGATAATTACAGATAACAAATATTACGAGGGAATGTTTGTCTTTCCTTTATATCAGATATAAAGGAAAGACAAACATTCCCTCGTAATATTTGAATTCCTCTTATTTCCATTATTATAGTGGGAGAATGCTGCTTGGGCAGTGATTGAGGACTGAACCCGCAACATCGCAAGCTTTATGTCACTCCGTTAATTTTATAATGTGCATTTTATTTCTAGTGCCAGATTTGCGACACGCCATTTGGCACCAAGCAGCAGCTGTTGGATCACGGCGCATCAGAGCATCGTTCGGTGCAGTTCTCTGTATGCCCTCGCTGTTCCAAGTTCTTCACGGGCAAGGGGGTCTACTCTAGACATGTGGCGACATGTTCTCACGTCGCAGGGTATGTTTCACTAACTCTCATCTCATCTTCTTTCTGTTAATCGTTTCCATCCCTTGACCCATCGCTTCAACAAGATTGTCCTGCGCTACTTCAGGCTCAGCCTTCTGGAGTTAGTTGCTTTCTCCAGCTTCGCCCGGGGCGATTCACTGGAAGTTTTCCCTCTGGAATTGCTGCCAGTGTTTTATGCGGAAGTCGGTCTTCTGGCATTCTTAGCAAATGTCCAAGTCACCGAATCTGCAACTTCTCGATGAAAAGTAGCAGGGGTTCGACGCTGAGACATCTCAGATTGTCACTTTTTTAAACTTATCTATTGCGGTGATACACGTCCTGGGTAGAATGTGTGTGGTCACCAATATCTCTGGGTTTCGTGAGTCGATGTATCGGTAGTTGACTTTATATAATTTCTTCAAAAGATTGGTATTCACTTTGTGGTGTCATTAATAATAAATGATTTAAAAAATTACTTTGTATTCACCACTTTATTAATATACACAGATACCGACATGCTTAATATATTCCTGATGAAGAAAGCATCGCTTTCGAAACATGTGGATATCTTTGTACATTAATAAAGTGGTGATGAATACAAAGTCATTTTTTAATTAATTTATAGTTAGACTTTAATTAATAGTCGCAATGTTACAAGGTGAGTCTGAAGGAACGAAGAAGGACGAGACAACCATTCATTCGCTTGTATGATCCGCTGACATGCTATCTGTTTCATACTTGGTTGTTCCTTCATTCCCTTGGACATACCTTCACCACATTTATTTATCATGGTCTAAAAAATTAAAAATCTCTATCAAATGCATGATAATGTATACGTTTAACGATATTACTAATATTGCTTCATTTTATACACCTTTGGCATATCATCTAATTGTCAAAATAACTGTCTTTTACACATATAATTACATACTCTGGTTTTTTATACATACACCTACTTTGGCATATTATCTCACTATCAAAATTACTGTTTTTTTATTATTTATTTCTTATTTTCTTCATTATTATTATTTTTGCTATATTTATGGTAGGATTTCAAGTGGATATTTTCAGTTAAAAAATGTCTTTCAATCATATTGATGATGACAAAGGTATAATTTTTTCTAAAGTAAATAATCCGAATGAATGGATTCAAATGCAGACTTCTAGGAAAGGTGAAACGAATAACCTAACTTGTGTAGAACTAAATATTAGGTCAATATGCAAGTACTGGGACCTCTTTCATGTTTATTTTAAAAACTGTATTAATCACATTGACATACTTATGCTGTGCGAAACCACAATTCGTTCGGAACTTGTGAGTTTTTATGACATTCCTGGATATAATTCGTATTACTATTGTAGAGGTCATAAATCCAAATATTTCTAGACACTAAATATTTTGAGAATGTTTTTGGAAAATTGACACTTCCAAATAATAACACATTAAATCTTTTAGCTATTTACCGACCTCCAAATCTCAACAAACAAGCATTTTTGTCAAAAATATCTTCTGTGTTTAATAACAATATTAATTCAAATGAAAGCTTCATCTTTTTTGGCGACATTAACCTAAATCTATTAAATACAAACGATCCTATCATAATAAATTACGAAAATATTTTAGCAAATAACTATTTATCAAATGCATAGATGGCGCTACTACGGAAGTGATCGTTCAACATAAAATAAAGTACTCTTGTATCGATCACTTTTTGTGAGGTTAAATGGAAAGCAATCCGTCGGAGCAGGCGTGAATTCAATATCCGCATGCATATGTGATTATAATATTGCTAATCACCACACGACGGCTGTAAATATTCACTTCAACTCTATAGAACGGGCAAACTCTAACAAATCTCATAACATAACGATTCTATCACAAAAACATTTTTTTTATTTTTTTTTTATTTAATATAATAATTTTTTTTACAGAGAGTATATAAAAATAAGACATGATTCATATAGTGTAACAAAAAATATAATATAGCTATTCCTCACCATAAAGAAACAAGGTTCTTGTATTTGGTGAGTGATTATCGCTTAATTAATCAAATCATAACTTAAAATATTGTTGTACAATAGCAGGAAAATATGAATTTGTCTTGTAAATTTTGTAATTTATCACTAGTAATAGTATTAAAGAAAATGAAAAGAAAGTAGAAGAAAAGAAGAGAAGATAATAATAAAGACAAAAAAAATCTAATAATAATAAAAAAAAAAATAAAAAATCTTTTAAATTGTTAGAGTAGTTTGAGGTAATTTTTTAATCTATATTGAAATTCATGGATATTTTCTATAATTTTAAGATCAGATGGCAGATTGTTAAAAAAAGTTATTCCTAGATATAGGTATGTGTTTTGCGTATGCTTAGTATTGAATGGCGGGATTTTAATGTTTTGTTGATACCTTGCGGATATATTAAATTGTAATTTATTTAACGTTTTTTCTTTAAAGATTTGAATAATTGCATATTTTTTATAAATTTTATCTACTGTAGGTACATTGAATATTGTAAAAAGCTTTTCAGTGGAAAATGATGATGGTTTTTTTAAAATTACCTTTATTATCAATCTTTGAATTATTTTAAGTGGACTTAAAATATTATCATATGTTCCCCCAGCCAATAATTCCATATTGTAAAATAGACTGAACAATTGCATAGTACACTTTTTTTAGGTTTTCTAGTCTAAGAATATTTCTTAGTCTTATAAATATATATATATACATTTTCTAATTCGTTTAACAAGTTCACAAATATGTGTTTTCCATTTAAAATGCTGGTCTATATATACACCAAGGTATTTAATTTTGGAAGTTGGACTAAGTATTGAACATACTTGATTACAATTGATTCTGTTGCAGTTACTTTGGTGTATTATAATTTTTATTTCTGGTTTTGATTTAAATTTATTGATAGAGAAAGGAATAAATTTTGTTTTTTCAGTGTTAAGGGAGAGTAGATTATTATCGAACCAATTTTTTAATATATTAATATCAGTATTTGCTAGCTTGTTAATAGAATTCCAGTCAGTACCTTCAATTATTATGACAGTGTCGTCAGCATAAGATATTATTTTTCCGTTAAGCTTTTGCATGAATATGTCATTTACATAGATGATAAAAAGTAGAGGTCCCAGTACTGTACCTTGAGGTATGCCAAAATTACTTGTTTTTTTATGACTAAGTACCTCGTTTATTTTTACCACTTGAGGACGTTTGAAAAGATAGCTTTTTATCCATTTCAGAGCTGTACTATTTATTCCAATGTTGCTTAATTTAATTATAAGTTTGTCATGAGATATGCTATCAAACACTTTTTTGAGATCTATAAAAATTCCAAGGCATTTTAGTGATTTATCTAATGAAGTGTGAATAAGGCTAGTTAATTTTGAAATTGCATTGCAAATTGCATCCTCAATCTAGTCTCCTTCAACGGAAGCAATCTTCCCAACAAGCCCTCCATTGAAATGCTTGGTGTAACGTTAAGTAACCAGCTCAGGTATGGGAGCTCCATCGAAGCCAGAGTCAAGTTAGCCTCTCAGAGGCTGGGAGTGTTGTGTACACAACAGCTGACCCTGTACAAGTTGCAATTGTGCCCCACTCACTTTTATTATTATCTTCTCTTCTTTTCTTCTACTTTCTTTTCATTTTCTTTAATACTATTACTAGTGATAAATTACAAAATTTACACGACAAATTCATATTTTCCTGCTATTGTACAACAATATTTTAAGTTATGATTTGATTAATTAAGCGATAATCACTCACCAAACACAAGAACCTTGTTTCTTTATGGTGAGGAATAGCTATATTATTTGTAACATAAAATAGAAAACTAAAATGATATTATAACAGAAAAGATGATGATTTTTTTTCCATCAGAAATTTATGGCCTGAATGGCCACATTTTTTTAACAACATCAATTTTTTTGTTCTTTATTCTATGACAAACTCCAACTTCTTTATTATTAGGGTGATTATTGGATAATTGTAATTATTTTAATGTATTGGTATGTTAAATTAGGTTAAGTTTAGGTCCATAGTTATATAGCAGGATATACCTACTTGGTTCTAGACTTTCCGGAGGATCAGTTTGGGTTTTCTGTGCGTTCTGTGAACCCTTTCGCCATACCGGGCGAGCTTGTATTATATTGTTACAACTCTCATCACATTTGATGACCATCAAATTGACGACCGGCTCCATTTTAAATGATTCGCTGATTCTCGATCCGTTTCAGCTTTTGATCAGCTGATAACATAATGTGATGAGAGTTTGAAGCGCCCACTGATTTCAAAAGTAGTCCCTTTATTTTACTTTCTAATCCTTTCCCTTCGTTGCCAATTTTTTGCAGCTTTTCATGTAACATAACTTTAATTTTAACCCCCTCAATATACCTATCTAGACATTAACATTCATTTCACCAATATTTTGCCGGTTCTATATATCATGATATATGTAAAAGTATATGTAATAATATATAATATATTAAACAGACAAGTAGGTACGCTAGATACGTAGTTACGGTGTGAGTAGTTACGCTGTACGTAGTTGGTAGATAATCCAACTACCCACGACATGCACGTCTGTCTCATGTTTCATTCATTGAGCCATCTATCGCACAAAGTAAGAACTTCGTGAATATTTTGAATAGCGCAATATCAAAAATATTTTCAGTCAAAAAACATTCGCAGTCACAAGTTTCAGCAAACGAATTTCTGAAACCCTTTCAAGTACTAATCCAATTATTATTATTATATACATATATGTGAGCACATATACATATATGTACGCACACTTACATACACTTACGCAGACATACATATATGTACGCATATATATATTTGTGTATCGTAATATCATATCGTATAAGTATCTACGAGTATATCCCGTTCCAACCATACTTTTAATTCCCCAATCCAACGCTTACACAGTCTTGGTCACAGTCAAATACTTAAATGATATGGATGTATTTGACAATAATCTAAACTTGGCAAATTTCAAAATGAGGATGAACGAATTGTTTCTGCCCAGTTTATAAATTATTGTCAACTACAACTTATATCATTTAATTATTTGTTAATAATGTTAATATTGACTTTATGGATATTGTACTATTTACTATTTTCAAGTGTAACTTAATTTTTATCGTAGATTTTCAAATGTAACTTAACTTTTATTAAATGTAATTTAACTTTTGTGCATGTTTTATATATTTTTTTTTTGCAGTGATTTTAAAAATAATATATCTGTATGAAAAATCCTTTTGGGAGTTTAAATAATAAAATAAATGAAAAAAGAAATGTTTTCGAAAAGATCAATTACTTTGTGGTTTGACATATTATCAAATAATATTGTTAATATTGTTATTTCAGACTGCAAAGGTATAGCGGTATCTTCATAGTTAATTATTTTTGATATTCTTTTAGTACTTCTACATTATTTTCAATGCTTGACTCAGGAACACCCTTATATCGATGTTGCATAGTTGGCTTAAATACTCTAGTCTATCAATTTTGTTGTCTTGTTGGGAATAGTATTTCGTAGGACAGTATTATGGTTTTTTAGTTCAATTATATCAGTATTGGCTTTTTCATGTGATGTTTCAATATCATTCATGCGATTCTTTAGTTCTTCATGTTGTCCCTATATAAATTGAATCGATTTTATAATTTCATTGTTTTGCGAGATGGTTGATTCATATTTTTGTACATACGAGTTGAATTTGGCTTCTACAAATTCCATTAAAGATGTTTTGAAATTAGCCAATTCCGAATTTAAGAAGCCTTGATTATCGCCATCTGCCGTGATAGTTGACGATTTTTTTGTCGAGTTTGACTGGGCGTGTACAGATTTTGATGGTTGTATTGACTGTTTAGCTTGTTTGACGATAGATGGCTCTTCATGTTCATTTAATAATAAAATGTCACTACTGAGTTTGGTTGTGTTATTTTTTAAATTTTTCATGCACTTTTTACATTTCCACTGCACATTTTTAGCCCCACAGCGTGAGGTTTCCACAAATTCTGCACAAGTACGATGATAGTTATTTACACAAACACTACAGGATATAAAGTCAGATGGAGTATCAATACTCTTTTCACATACGACACACTGTGTATTCATTGTAAATGTTTTTATTATCTGCGAGCTTTATATAAAAGGTGATTTCGAGATAGTTAATTTGATGTTAATAATGATAGTTTCACTTAAGTTTCTTTAAAGGAGGCACTTTTTGTATTTTATGACAGCCGACTCGTTTCAGAGGAGATTGACAATTTGTGACAGTTTTATAATGAAGACAAAAACATTGAAAATAGCCACTTCGCGAGATAAAAATCCACTGGTTTGACGAGGGGTCTCCGATTTAGAATAGTTGAGTACTTTAAGCTTAGTTGACTATCGTTTTGTTTAATGGTATTTTACTACAATAATTTAATGCAGACATAGAAATACGTCAACACGAGACTTATTATTTTTATTATTGTATTATTATTTATATACACGATTGATTACTTAAATACCTACTTCTAATTGGCATATTTCTTGAAGACCTTGTTGCAAACATATTATACTCTGACGAGACAATCGCGCAAATTTAATTAATATTATTTGTTTAGACCAATGATTCTCAATGTGGGCAATATCGCCCACCAGTGGCAATTTATGTTGCTCGTGGGGTGATCTTATATGATGTTGGACGATAGCTATTGGCTGATTTGTACACTTGCTTTATTATAAACACTGTAGATAAATCCATTTGGTCCAATTTAATTCATTCGAGCGTGACTTTCCAAACGATAAGAATCAAAAGCATTTATTGGTTTAGGTCAGGCATGGGCAACCTTTTCTTGTCTGGAGTCAAATTGCCATTCTTCGAGTCGTTAATACGTTAATTGATGTACAAAAAAATATTGAAGAAAATAATATTAACATATCCTAAAATGAAAGACGAAACCGGAAAAAATGACAGAAAATAAAAAGATTTCTGTCGCATCTGGGATTCGAACCCAAATCCTCTGCCTATCCGGGGCAACGCTCAATCAACTTAGCTAATGAGACCAGTTCAATTTATGTCATCTTCATCGATATCATATCTCAAATTCAAGATTTGTGAAGATTTTTACTTACAATGAGATTTTTAAATCTCAATAAAAATAATTAATAATTAAAAATTTTAAAAAAATATCTTGGAAAAATCGCATTCTCGAGAGCTCTGTCAAAAAACCATTCTTATAAAATTTTCATGTGCTCAAAAACCGTTTTTATGGCCCTTGGTCAGGCTTTAGACTGCCAACTTTTTCTCAGTCTCAAAGTCAAACGCGACCATAATTAGATTAAGAACCCCTCGTCTCCGGAGCGCTTAAGGGGAACGGCTGCGCGGCCTGTTTCATACAAAACTGAATTTTGGATTTGAGGCCAAAATTCTCACCCAAACCGAATGATTTTTTTTTAATCAAATGTATAGCAAATATCTAGTACGGGTTAGAATTATTTTATTTATTTATATTTTAAATTATGAAATACTGGCGGACCTCGGCTTTCGCACATTCGACTTTCGCACAATTCGCTATTTCGCACATTTTTGTAAAATCGTTTTTTTTTTTTTTGGCGATAATGGAAAATGTTTTGTTTCCGTGCAGTTGTTTCCCTGTCACACTATGAAATACATATGAACCAGGTCCGTACTGTGAAAAGTGTTACGTTCTGTTCGCACATATGCATTAACATACGAGCACGAGCGAGTCCGAATGCATGCGTTTGTATGTACTAATTTGTACACACTCCCGTCTGATCTCGACAGGTTTAGTCTTGCGTCAGCGCACATACTGTTTGCATTGTTCTGCGAGTTTTGTTTCAAATATTTCGTACCCGTTTTAACATGAGTTAGAAACGAAGAAACTGCGAAGTAGATATGGCTAAAAAAATCAAGAACCCATAAACTTCATACAATCGAAACAAAGATGCATATAAAAAAAACGCTCTGAAAATGGAGAGTCTTATGCTTCAATCGGCCGTCCGTATAATATAAACAGGTCTACGATATGTTCATTATTAAAGAATTAAGATAAAATTAAAGAATATGAAAAAAAATTTGGAAATATATCATCAAAAATTGTTTCCAAAAGGCACGGCATAGTGATGGATGAAAGGAAGAAATCTTTATTTTATTGGATAAGTAATCAAAATCAAGAAAATATCCCTCTGAGTACTTCAATGATTCAAGCTAAGGCTCTTAGTTTGCATAAAGATTGAAAGACTAAACGAAAATTCTAACACATGTTCATGCAAGTAACAGCTGGTTTTCAAATTTTAAAACAAGGTATTCTTTAGACAATATTAAATTCACTGGAGAATCAGCTGATGCGGATGAAGATGCTGCAAAAGACTTCATTTCGTCATTGTCCAAAATTATTGAAGATGGAGAATAAGTCAAATATTCAATGTAGATGAGACTGGAAGAAGATGCCTAATCGTACATTCTTATCAAAGGACGAATCAGTTGCCCCTGGTCATAAACCTTCTAAAAACCGATTGACATTGCTTCTTGGTGGAAATTTAGCTGGTGATTTAAAATTGAAGCCAATGTTAGTTTATCAAGCAGAAAATCCTAGAGCATTGAAAGGTAAAGATAAAAAATTGCTTTCAGTCATTTGGAAATCCAATAAAAAAGCCTGGGTTACTTCTTTAATATTTAAAGATTGGTTCACTTCACATTTCGTACCAGTAGTAAAACATTATTGTGAAGTTAATAATTCACCATTTAAAGCATTATTAATCTTAGATAATGCTCCAGGACACCCAAAATCTCTACAAAATATATACCCAGAAATCAATGTTGTATTTCTTCCCCCCAATACTACGTCTACTGTCTCATACAACCCATGGACCAAACTGTGATAGCTACATTTAAACGATATTATATGCGGTTGATAATGAATCAGGCCATCAAGGCAACTGACATGGAAGGTGGGCCCACATTAAAAGATTTCTGGAATTATAACATATGAAACTCAATAAACAATATTGGAGATGCATGGGCTGAAATAAAAGAGTCAACAATGAAAGGTTCTTGGAAGCAACTATGCTCAGAAAAGCACACACTTGAAATAGTTCACCTAATGAACGAATTAAACCTAGACGTTAACAGTGAAGATGTTAATGAGATGATTGAATCTCATTCTGAACCCTTGACTAATGAATTTCTAATGGACCGACAAGAGAAAGAAAATAGTATAAAAATTGAAAGTGAGGAAGAAGAACCAGAAGAAATCATCAAGACCTTAACAATAAAATACATGATCGAAGCTTTTACGCATCTCGAGACATTTTTTAATATTATGGAAGAATGTGATCCCAATGGAGAACGCATATCTCAAGTGCGTAGGGCGATCCATAATAGTACTGCATGTTACAGAACTCTCTATGAAGAAAAGAAAAAAAAGTATTAACATACAACTAACCCTTGACAAGTTTATTAAGAGAATATAATTTTGATTTAATATGTACTTAGTTAGTAATTTTTGATAAATAAAATTTTTTAAGTACAATTTTTTGTGTTTTTTTTTTTTTTCATCATTCTACTCTCGAACATTAAACTTTCGCAGACATTTTCAGCAAGCAATCATGTGCAAATGTCGAGGTCTGCCTGTATATGCCATTAAAAAAATAATTTTTCACGATTTTAGGGTCAACTTTGGTAATTATTTGGGGGTTAATGGTGATAAAAAAAATTAGCCCTTCTACTATGAAAATATAATGAAATATAAAATTAAAAATTAAAAGTGTAAAAATCAGCATAATAATGGACTTAATTTTAAATTTAAAATGACTAATTTACGTAGGAACTCAAATTTGACGTACATAATTTAAAACATCGACCCGAAAAAACATTTTTTTAAAGATGTAAAAAAAAATAATTATTATTTTATATAATCATGTTTACATAACAAATATGACAAAAAATAATTTCCAAAGTTGACTCTAAAATCATGAAAAATTGATTTTTTTAATGGCCTATATTTCATAATTTAACACATAAAAAAATAAAATACTTCTAATCCGTACTAGATATTTACTATACCTTTAATGTAAAAAAAGATCATTCAGTTTGGGTGGGTATTTTGGTCTCAAATCCAAAATTAAGTTTTGTTCGAAACAGGCAGCGCAGCCGTTCCTCTTAAGCAAAAGTGTTTACTAGTGTGATTCTTGAGAACTCTAATAATTAACAACGGGAAATATAAACAAAAAATA
>JAHDVE020007099.1:0-53034 GCA_022606495.2 Halesus radiatus
TAGTTTAGCACACTGCCATATTAAGACTGATAATAATTATTCATAACTCACGGTTTATATACACAAATATAGGGTAGGGGGAGAGGGGTGGTCTACAAGGATTTTATTCGAATATATGGGTTTTTTTACAATTGTTACTAAGTGGTTTTTGGCTGTCTAATTTCTAATTATTTTGTTTTTTTCCAGTAGGCTTAATTACCTCGGACTTGTGGCCTTACTTCAATAATGTTTGGGAAAAACCTTAAAAGTAATATGCATTAGTAATGACCTGGAATAATTATATCACCATAAATATAATAACAATTTGACAACTCTAAAAATTAGGTCATTAATAATGCATGATACTTGTAAGGTTTTTCCCAAACAATATTGAAGTAAAGCTACAAGCCCGAGGTAATTATGCCTACTGGAAAAAACCAAAATAATTAGAAATTAGACAGCCAAAGACCACTTAGTAACAATTGTAAGAAAACCCACATATTCGAATAAAATCCTTGTAGACCACCCCTCTTACCCTCCCCCATATTTGTGTATATAAGCCTGAAGATGGTCTTGACAGGCTGAACCTGGTTACAGTCAAATATAATTAAGTGGAAAAAAGTTTTATATTAGTTTTATTATAATATATTAAAAAGTACAAATTAAGCATTTTACACAAACATTTCAAAAACAACACTCGATTGAGCACCCCTTTTTACTTGAGCCATCTCGCTGAAATTTTACTATGTTATTACTATGAATACATGTAACAAATTCACGGAGCGGTCAGATGAAAAATAATAAAAAAAAAATTTGGACCACCCTAATATACACACATCCATACGCATATATACACATACACATACATACACACACACACATACGCATTCACATGCGCATACATACGTATATATCCCCACAGAATAATAGATACACCTGTATCTGAGTATGAGAAACAAGCTAATAACACTATCACATTCACTTATCAAAAAGTCCCAAATTGCCTTCCTAAAACTGGTATTTGTCTATTGACTTTATTTCAATTGTTAAATTATTGAAGATTTTAGGAGCAAGGAAATTAAACTGTGACTGCGCCAGTGAAGTTTTTTTTTAATAATGTATGAAACAGTTATAATGATATGTGAAATGTACAAAGATGTGATTAAAACGGAGCATGAGCATTTGCAGTAAATTTTTTTCCTAGTTTTATATAGTAATGAAATAAATGTATTAAGTGTTGCCAGTAAACCTTGAAAGAAAATATAACTGCAAATGTTAGTGATATTGCTAGGAATAAGGCGTGTTATTTGTTTATATGGTGATAATATTGAATAGTAAGGTATGAAATTACATATTGTTAAATTAATTATTTTAAAACCAGAGGAATCTGTTAAACAAAGTATAAACACATTATTTTGAGTACCTCTATTGTTAACCGTAGTGTGAGTCATATAAAAATATATCTGAGTAAAATATTATTTTCGCAATGGTCTACTTTTTTCTTAAAGAAATTAAAAAAACTTGAGTTATGACTGAAAAGTATGGTAAGAATATTTAACAGTGAGATTAGCAATTAGTAAATTGACAATCAAAAAATTAAAATACAATTATAGATATTTATGTTATTGATGCTTTGTGATAATTTATTGATTAAGTGTTTTTTTTATTATTACGGGCTTATTTCGGGGATACAATATTCATCCAATCTGAAAATCCCAGCTTATAGATTAGTTTTTCCAAAGATTTCCAATTTTCATAGAATGCCTGCTGAAAGCCTCTCAAATAGAATCCTTGGAGTAAAACTACTGGGACGACAGAGAAAAAATTACATGGTATAAACAATGCAGGTGGGATCTAGTATATTATGGTATATTTGTAGTATAGGTATAGAAGACCGTACGAGCAGATATTGTAATCCGGATTTTCAGAATATTCGTAGTGGAATCAGAACCCGAATATTCCAATTTGTAACAGCAAGTTATTTACCTTTTGAAATAAACGCATCCAACAGGCTAACAGGGATGCAGTATTTAATATGTAGACATTTCTATGACATGGATTAATAAAATCGTAATAATAGGGTTAACCCGTGTTTAGTTTGAATATTACTGGAGGTGGGGTTGTGGGAAGGAGATGGAGAGGAGGAAGGTTGGGAAAGGGCGGTTACGGGAGACAATTCCTTCGTTTAGACTTACCCTGGCGGTGGTGTCTTGGCAGGGAGCTCGGCTCTGGACATTCGACTAACTCAGTTTCGGCAGGCCAAGAATCTCCTCTGCAGGGTCGTAGGCCGACAGGCAGTCTTATAATTGGGGTCGGGGGACTCTATTACTACGCTAAATGATGCTATTATATGCTTTCAGACTCAGGGTTTATTTCAGTAGAAGGTACATACATGGTAAGTTATGCTACAATAATCAACAGCTAACCTAACCTCAAATGGAAGTTACGGGCGATTATTCTCTCTGATATTCTCTGAACGGGCATCCAACTACATCAAAGGGAAAAACCTCACTCTCTTTTATGTACCTAAATGTGAGAAGCTTGAAAGGGAAACTTGATGATATCAAATGCCTACTGAAGTCTACAAACTCGAACTTTAATATCATCCTCTTGTGTGAGACCTGGCTCAAAGAAGCGGACCTGAAGTACGTCAATTTAGATGGATACAAACACGAAGCATCCTGCCGGCCGCAGGGAGCTGGGGGCGGAGTCTCCATATTCATAAAAGATTCCTTAGAATACCATGTTATTAATAACACGTGCGACTCCGACAATAATTTTCTATGGCTTCATGTAAACAAGCTCAATATAAAAATAGGCTTAGTGTATAAAAAACCAAATACTGTTTTCAAAGACTTCCTGGAGACACTATCCAGTCATCTAGAATCGTACAAAAGAGCTATTGTATTTGGAGACTTCAACATAAATCTGCTTGACCCAACCAATACACAAACTTGTAAATACAAAAATACTATTAAATTAAATAATTATACTCTTTTGAACAAAATAAACAAAAAACACGCCACACGCATCACAGAAACTACAAACACAATCATAGACCATATACTTACCGATACAAAACTATCATACTCATTAACGAACTGTGATAATTCCATATCTGATCACAATATACTACTCCTTGATATAATCCACACATATGTTAAGAACACATCCTTAAAGTCGTCCCAAAAATATACACAAATTAATCTTGATAACCTAAAGAATGATATCATCCAACATCCTTTTAATCTTAATATGAATGCTGAATCGGTATCAAATTATGATAATCTTGTAAACTACCTTAGAAATAAAATTAATTCCAATAGCGCCACTAAAATTATAACAAAAAATATAAATAACCCAGATTGGATAACCAAAGACCTTATAAAATTAATCAATAAAAGAAATAAACTACATCTGAAACTAAAAAGACAACCAAACAACATATTATTGAAAACAGAACTCTTAAAAGCAAGAAATAACATCACTACCGAAAAACGAAACTTAAAACAAAGGCACTACAGTGATCTTTTTAAAAAATGCGAAAATAACAGTAAAAAAACTTGGAAGTTAATGAACAATATTCTTAAGAACCAATCTAATACTGCGCATAATTTTTGTACTAAATTATTAATTAATAATGAAATAATCACTAACAATGAAGAGATATGCGACAACTTTAACAATTTCTTTTGCAATATTGGCTCCTCCTTAGCTGATAATATACGTAATAAAGTCGTAGATAAACCAACCAATGAAATAACATTAGTACATAATAGTATAGAATCTTTATATCTTAAACCCACAACGGAATTAGAAATAAGCAAAATATTAAAATCATTAAAATCAAATGCGAGTGCCGGTTACGATACAATAAATTATAAGACAGTGCTATGTCTCTCCACGGAATTGGTTCCTATATTATCAAAATTAATTAATCAATGCTTCAAAGAGGGAACTTTTCCAGACGCATGTAAAATTGCCAAGGTGATACCAATTCACAAAGGTGGGTCCAAAACGAACACCTCAAACTACAGACCCATCTCAATCTTGCCAATCTTATCTAAAATTTTTGAACGTGTAATTTACGAAAGATTAAACAATTTTCTGTTAAAAAAATCATTCTTTTATAAAAAACAATATGGCTTTAGAAAAAAATCGAACACACTAGCGGCAATAAACGACTTAATCAGTAAACTTAGGAGCGGCATTGATGGTGGAAATTATATTTTATCTATACTAGTTGACCTTCAAAAAGCCTTTGATACAGTAAGCCATGATATACTTCTCAAGAAACTTGAGAAAATTGGTGTAGTTGGTCCTGCTCTTATTCTATTTCAATCATATCTTAGTAATAGAAAACAATTCGTTAGCATTAACAATCAAAATAGCAACCACCTTCCAATAAACTATGGAGTTCCGCAAGGATCCATACTAGGACCTTTACTGTTCCAAATTTACATCAATGATATTTCGCAATTAGATATAAACGGTGAAATTTTTCTATACGCAGATGATACTGCAATATTCTACTGGGGTAAAGATCTAGACATCTTACTAGAAAATGCACAAAGTGACCTAGAAAAAATTTACAGTTGGCTCCAATCAAATATTCTAACAATGAACATTAAAAAAACAGGATACATGATTTTAAGCTCAACCCGTAAAATAATTCCTCCTCATGTACCCTTAAAAATTGAAAAAAACGATTTGCAAATCTTGATACAGGAAAAATATCTTGGGCTGTGCATCGATAAGCATTTAACTTTTAAACAACACATACAAGATGTTAAAGATAAAATAACACCCTTGATTAACGTATTTAGCCGGTTATCATATCTATTACCAATTAAATTAAAAAAAAGTCTATATTATAGTCTCGTACACTCACATCTAAATTACTTAATTGAAATCTGGGGAAATGCGTATGAAACATACATTAATGAATTACAGGTAATTCAAAATAAGGTAATCAAAAAATTATTTCACTACGGACCCAAAACATCCACAAAAAAATTATATTCGGAAACAAAACTGTTAACATTAAGAAAACTATATGAATACAATATATGTCTACTTATATACAAAATAAATAATAAACTCATACATACAAATACAGAATTTATTAAAACGTCACAAGTACATAAACATTTTACACGACAACACGATAACATACATTTAAACACCATCCATACCAACTATGGTAAGCAATCCATTAGTTACGAGGGAGGCAAATTGTATAATTGCCTTCCAGATGACATTAAAAATGAAAAAAGTGTGAGTAAATTTAAAAAAAAATTATTCATTTTTATTCATAAACAAGAAAATAGTGAAAGTGTATAGAATTGTATCTTATAATAATATTGTATGTAGTGATTAATCGAATTGTATGTAATTGAAAATTCTAGTTAAGTAAGTGAAAATGTTATTTTCTTTTTTCTGGAATAAAAAATTAAAAAAAAAAAAAATATATATAAATTAGGCTTACGATTACTTCGTGGCGGTAGACGGATGGAGGGAAGTATCCGGAACAGACATCGTTGTCACAGAATTTAAAAGTAGTAAAGGCGAGACATCATGTTTTGGTGCTCGGTAGAAAGGATAAGGTCGATCAACACGCTGGGTATTGATTCGCCATGCTTGTGCTGGCATCGCAATTTGCAGCCGCAGCCAAAAATGGCCGGGTGGCGTAGTACACGATTCGGAAGCCGGGTGAGAAGTGCGGGAGCGTGGGCGTGCAAGCTACCATCGTGGCAAACGTGGCGCTGGCGTCGTTTTTACCGTTATTATTCACGAGTAGCTAGAATCCTCGTAGGATCCTTCTGCCGTTACAAAACACCCGATAACTAAATGTTTCCATTATATGCACACATGCAAGATTATTTAGTAGCAAAAACATTAAGAATAAGAAAGAAAAAACAATATTCAATATAAGGAAAATAAAGAATATGAACAGAATATGAATTAAATTAATATATGATACGAATGGCAAGTTTTAAATTTAAATGGTGCACCATTTTAATATCTTTAGGTTTTTTAGATTTTTTTCTTCAATTTTTAATATTTTCGGCCATTCAAATTTTCAAAGAAATTTATTATTTCAAGAATCCTGATCTTATCTGGATATCCTAATTTTGAGTTTCATGAAATCTGACTATCCGGATTTTCCAAACTTCGCCTAATGTATTGATATGAATCTTTAGTATTTCTAACCCAAACTGGCAGTCAAATATTACATTACCTTCAACGAAGAAAATGGTAACCGGACAAAACAGAACACGATAATAAAACAGGTTTTTTTTCTTCTTCATTTTTCATAACTTTACTTCGGTGTTCTGTTTTTTCATGTAACCAAAAAAATGTACAACATTTACACTTTTCATTACTTTTACTGCAACATGATGTCTCAATCAACAGGTGCCCTCGTGGTTCGACTCCCTGGGGGGCGGCGATCGGGGAGCCTCCTCGGGGCTGCGGCTCCGCCTGTCGCAACATCACTTCCCGCGAGGACTGCTGGCGGTGCGGTGCCTCAGCACGGTGGGGACGCCGCCCCTGGGGGACATGAGAGAAGCGCTCATTTTAGGTCAGTATTACAAAATGTTGGTGGGTTTTGATTTTATGTTCTTTCGAAAAATCCTTTTACTCTATGGCAATTATGTGATACACTCATCCCTCGCTTTACTCGTATCGGTTCCGAGATAAGTCGTGAAAAAACGCGTGAAAGGAATTATTGTTACCGTGGGTGAATTAGGGATCTGTAAGCAATGATTTTTTTTATTGAAATCTTTATACTTACGTGAGCTTACATATATTAAAACATGGCTAACGCTCAACAAAAAAACTTCGAGGATGATTTAACATGATAATTTTAGAAAAAAATGATAATAATGTTTTTCAAACTACTTAAATGTTGACCATAATCGCTTTTACTTACTAAGATTATCCACGTCAAGTCTTTTAATAAGGCTAATTTATTTTTGAATATTAATTACTTTTACTTACATTTACTTTTACATTTATAGAAAGTCTTTTTAATGGGGCGCAAATGGAACATTTTTTAAATTTCGATGCATATATAAAAAATCATGGATCTTCATAAAAATTCGCGGTAAGCGTTTTGATTTTCCTATAACGGGAAATTCCTCCTAGTTGAACAGTCAAAGCATTTTATAAAAAAAAGTGTAATATATATATATGTACATCCTGTACTGAATAATAAAAATAAAGGGAATAAATTGTTTACATTGTTTAATCGCATTACGAAGGAAATGCGCAGAGCAAGATCGTGTATAGCGAGAAATGGTCACCTCTCAACTCCTTTTATTGAAAGCATCGGGGGAACCATCGCTGCCATGAGATATCCATGGGTGTTGCAAAATGATCTGTGTTATCTCGATGATTTATTTATTGGAACAAAAACTGTCTTACCAATATAATGTACGATATAAAGATGATGAATAAAAAGAGACCAATTGTTCACAGATAATAATAGAATTAGAAAAAACTAAAAACCGATCAGTGAAGGTAAAAATTAAATAAATAAACTAAAAAAGATTACGGAACTAAGTAAGAAGTTGATATAAGAACTAAATATAATAATATTATAATGATAAAATGTTCGATTATATGTACAACAATCTACTATTACCTGGTAGGAGGGTGAAGCAGGTATTGGATTTCCGTCGGAAAGGGGGTGGAAGGATGAGGGGAACATTGCCGCGCAAGTAAAATAAAAATAATATTACTGTAGTTATCATGAAGTCGTGTTATCCGCACCGAAAATATAGTACAGAGAACTTCTGTAACCATAATGGCTAGCACTAAATATGTCAGTATGATGCTATCAATAGAACGTTAATGCCAATTTATATCAGATTTCGATGATTTAACTGACTTTGACCAGCAGACAACAAATCGAACAAACCAATCTCGTCGTTTTATTTAAAATGTCTATACAGGGTGTATCTGGATGTACCCAACAAACTTTACATATTGATTGGAAGTAACAAATTTAGATGACACTTTGGTCTCCGGTGACTTTTTCTTCACCTATAAACATAAAAAAGGTAGATAGATAGATATACAGTTAGAATCGGAAAAAAAAAGAAAAAAATAATAAAAAAATTAAAAAAATTAAAAAAAAAGACCTAAATGCCAACTGAATTTTCAACAAGCTCAATAAGCTCCGGAATCACTGGTTAAAGTGTGTCGTGTATGTCCTGAAACAAACCGTATAAATGTCTCACATTTGAGGCATTCAACACACAATGTGTGTTTGATTGTACTATAAAAACCGATAAAGAAGTAGAGCTACCTTCGAATATTTTCTTTCAGATTATTTGTGAATTTGAAATGAAAGTTCCTGTAAATAAAATACTGAGGCCGGGCTGCGCCAGTTCGTCTGCCCTCCCCATGAGCTAATATTTGATTTAGAAACAATTCTTTACCGATATTATTTATGAATAACTATTTTCCGAGAACTCTATCAAGTTGTTAGTCCCTTGATAAATCAGTCGGGAGGAAACTATCGTCCCCTTGTTTACGTATTGAAAAAGAACGCAGGCGTATTGGGTGCTTTTTATTCCAACAAAGACCGCGTAACGAATTTCATTCCAAAAGCAATCTTGATTTAGTAACCAATTTTTCAACGCATTTACTGTAACAAAACATGAAGATTTTCGTAATTTGAGAATTTGTTCGGCTTCATATTTCTGTGAATATCAAATATTAGAATTCTTTATTCGTGGGGTAAAAAGTATTGAATTATTCTAAAATAAAATGATTGGATATACAAAACAGGAGAAGATTATGAACTCATAATAAATCAATTAAATGAAGACCGAAATAATACATCAAAATGGCTGCAAAAGAAAAGTGAAACAAATTGTATAAGCATCGGATAAGGAGTGGGTTATACCAACAAAAACTAGAAAGATTGATAAACGGCGAAGCTTTGAAGGCAGTCTTTGAATTTAAATATTCGGGATTAATAAATAAATACTGATCTCTAACCTACATTTTTTTTCAAAAAACAAAGCAAATTGTTGAAAAAAATTGCCAAAAAATCTCACCATTGGGAAGAATAGTAATATTCCTAAACACAATACCAGCGAATACATCAAAGGCAATCATTGTACCCCACGTTGATTGGGCACTGTAGCAGCGTTTTCTTCTTAACCGACGAAAATGTATGAAACCAATACTACAAAATAGATCAATGAGAATACAGAAGAAAAATAGATATACGAAAGCCAAGATATAATACAGGTATACAATATCTAATCATTTAAAACATTTTTTTCATCACTATATTTTTAATACACAAAATAATTAATAGACAACCATCACCAGAATTTATGAGAAAAACTGAAAACCTGCAGCGCAAGGACACAAGTGAGAAGATATTCAAACGATACTTCACTGTAAAAAAAAAAAATTAAAAAAAAAAAAAATTATTGATGTAGGGAGCAATATAGATCTTTGGAGAATTGCCAGAGGAATTTAAATTTTTCATATTGATCTTTTCATATATTTTTTAAATCAATTAACCAAAACATGTGATTCATTTATATTAAACATATATGTATTTAAGGATTGTATTGGGACATAGGTATGTATATATCAATGTCGTGCAGTCCATACAGACTGAAAAGCTGTGCCTACACTAAGAAAAACAAACCATAAAAGAAAAATAAAGATATGCAACAAATTACTAGTCAAAATGTTTTTTCTATGAATTAGATTAGGAACTTGTACGCTCATTTATTCAGTTAATAATAATAATCACCGGAAGATGATAATAACATGGCCATTTTCACATATTCAATGTATAATTTATACCCGAACTTGAAAAACTACACACATCCAGCCGTTGGTCACAGAGCAATGCGCGCCACTGGTATATTTATATGTACTATTTTAAAACGACAAATAAAAATAATATCTATAAAACCAAAAAAAATGGGTAAACTTAAATACATATTTAATAATAATAATAATAATCGGAAAATTTTTATAGCTCCGTTTTTGTGAAAAATCACCTCAAGGGCGCTGTACAAATATTACTACCTATTCTTATATTACATCTATTCTACGAAATTAGTATAGTCATTTAGTATGTATACGTGAAGTATCAGCGCGTACTCGACAGACTTTAACGAGCGATTTCTGAGCTTATCTAGAGTAAAAAATGTATTTGTCACTTTGGTCTCCGGTAATATATTTTTTTAATAAAAAAAAACTATCACAAGTCGCCACTGGATTCAACCTAACAAATCACGTGATACGCGCCCCGTCTCGTTCAAGCAGCACCGTATAGACAAGACAGAAAGCGTACCACGTGATCCATTGCGACGTATGGCAGTGTGATCAGTGACGACGTGTGATAGAAAAAATATTTTTTTGTTTTTAATTTTCATCGAAGAGCAAAATGAGTTCGCATTTTTACTTCAAATAAGCTCGGGAATCGCTGGTTAAAGTCTGTCGGGTACGTGCTGATACACCCCGTATATGTCTAAGCTCCATAGCTTATGGCGTAGGTACTCATAGAAATCGCATTACGAGCTGAAAAGAATTGACGTGGAAACTCTAGACAAAAAAAGTTGAGATTTTCTCGATGCCAGAAAACATCGTTCTGTCGTTTTAAATATTCCGTACACAGATTTTCTTGGATTATAGAATAAGTATCTACATAAAAGTAAAATGGAAAACGAATTTGTTTTTATTCTACTCTGTACATCTCCAGTGCGTATTATTCATCTATAAAACACCTCACTTCGCTAATCAAGCAGAGTAATCTTACTAAAACATTTTGTCTATGGACTGGCGGTAGTTGCACACGTCGGGTTAATTAATGTTAACGAAGCTGGGAGATACGCATATATGTACATTCTATAGCCGCATTAGTGGGATGCTGTACAGTGTACCGTATGAGGCAGTAAGCACACCACAAAAAGAACACATGAGCCACGTCTCATGTTTTCCTTGTATCCGATCCGGATTAACAATACATTTTCCGCATCCGATACATTCTAATTTATTTATTCATTTCTTTGTCGGCCAACGATAGGGTGGAGGGGGGGGTACACGTTTCAATTATTCAAAGCTTCCCCGTGGATTTATGTACCGGAATTTTATTCACTGGCCTTCTATCGTGTAGTAACTTAACTTCGTACTACAAATTTTCAGCACACCGTGTGAGGAAATCTATCCCGAGGGAGACCCCTTGAATCGTATGCAAAGGAGAAAAATTATTTAAATGCCGAACAAATTGGAACTTGGCACATATAATATGGATGAAAATTTAGTAGATTACGTGAGTGTTGGCTTATTCTACCCATCAGGCCTTTGTGCTTTTTGATAAGTTCATTATTATAGGAGCCAGTTATTATAAATAATCTATGTTTGATGTTTATTCTACAGTTTTTTTAGAGATTCACAATCAAATTAATTTCGTAAATTAATAACAATTACTTTGTTTAAAACCACTGTATTAAATATCTACATGTTTCAAAAGCAAAGCTCCCCTCGTCAGGATAAACAATAGACCAAATTATATTAGGTTATGTAGATATTTACATATTAAATACAGTGGTTTTAAATACAGTGATTTTACATCTTTTGAAAAAATTCGTTTCGAGTTTTTTATAATTATTATATAAGTCTGTTTTACAGATAATTCTTGGAGCATTTTTTTATAATATGGATTGAAATTAATTAGATTGTAGGAACTTTGTCTTATTATACGTTTCTAGATAAATTTGTTGGGATTTGGACAAATTTAATAATCTAAGTTGAGTGAACTAATGTTAATTCTACAGAAATTGGATGTTCACGATCACGTTTATTTCGATAGATGGGAAATAAAACTTTCTAAAGAAAGGTTTTTTGTAAAAATTGATTTTAAAGGGGAGACCAACGATTTCACATTTGACATACTCCATCTAAAATTGATGGGCGGAAAATATTGGTGTATTTTATGTAAAATATGTATTACAGAATATATCGATGGTCCAGTATTAAATTACAATAACAATTGATTTTTTGAAGATTCACAAACTGGTTTCTCGACTCTGAAGGAGTGAATAATTCTTATTGTTTTGTTTCTATTTAAAACTGCCAAGAGCTCCTTTTGGGGAATAGTTTAATACGCATATTGTAACTTATGGTTTTACGGATTGCAGTTTAATACTGGACTATCAATACGTAAAATATGTGAACCACATACTCCTTATTCGCTGAGCTCGTGCGTCATGAAGTTTGCTCAGAAAAGAAAGGAGAATTAGAAAGAAAATAGTTATTTAAATTTTCTGTTTAATTAAAAGTAAAAATAATCTACATCTCACACTAGCTATTAGAAGTTTTCTACCAGAACGAATACAATATTATACCCATAGTAATTATAGTGTGAGATGATTTACTATTTTAATTGCACTAAAATATGCAATTCTATAAAAGGATTTTCATAAATGAAGTCAAAAAGAAAGATTTTTAAATATATATACGAGTATATCTACCCTATCGCGGGAGAAGTTGGGGGGGATTTATGTAAATTGTCTGAAACATTATTTTTTAATTACGTTTTCAGAGAAAAATCTTTTCTTTCAAAACACTACTGTGAACTGTTTATTTTTCTTTTTCAGTTCGTGGATCGGCGTCCAGCGTGATATTGCTTTCCTGGAGCTTTCACATTTTTATAAGTTTCCTCTGTGTTTTCACAAAAACAATCATTTTAATTGCGTAAGTATCATAGACAGATTTTCTGATAAAGAGCACCATCATATTAAAACTCGATTAAGATTGTAATATTTGTAAATATTTTTATATAACATAGTCCGTAAGTTGTTTTATTGGTAATCTTTGATTAATTAAATATCGAAATAAAATATTATACTCGATGAACATGTAATAAGTCGATACATTAATAAACAGTTACAACACATTTTTTGTTTTATGTATTGCTCCCTCTTCCTTTAATTGTTGACGAAATGCAAAAGTATGTTTTTCAGGTTTGCAGGATACTTGAGACCGACCCGTGAGAATATATTTTTTAGGTTATTACCGCACAAGATTCCTAACTGCCCAAAACCAGTGGGACTATGTCATCCCCGATTTCTTTTATGTTATCAGGTTGAAGGAAGTGGGGAGGCGAAGGAGATGAGGAAGTGGAATGTTGGGAATTACTCTACTTAACTTTCTATAGGAAGTACCTAGCTACATATAATAATGGAAGAGCTATTCAAAATAATTATCTTTAATAAGTAATAAGGTGTAAAGATAATAAACTATCTAAGAAGGTATTTCTTATGTAACTCGTCATAAGAGATTTCTTGGCTGTACTGCTGAAGAGCCGGGGAAACTATATCTACTCTTATTTTGGTGCTGTCTACACTTTTATCTGAATGCTGAAAGTATTTTCTACTTTGGATCGATATCCATAAAACCCATTAAAATATTTCACAAAATTTTCAGTCATAAATGTTTGTATTCCACAAAAATAATTTTGACACGCTTAATTTATTTTCTTTCGATTAACACAAAAGCCTCCAATCTATCGAAACACTAAAGCGAAGCATTAACTCGTACACAAAATACAAACCATCCTAGATCGTACGTAGATTGTGGTACGCAGGCCATGTCAAATCACTTTGCGGTGTAAATAAACCTCGGGTCAGTTTGAATTATTAATACTTACAAATCGATAGTTACACTGAACATAACGTTTATGACAAATGAATACTGATAAAGATGACGTTTATCACATATCTACAGTTACAAAACATTTTTTTTTATCATAAAATGAAACATTTAAACAAATCAATAGTTAAGAATAGTTAAAAGTGTTTTCCGGAAATTGATGATATTAAGCAATACGTTCAATAAACATGGTTTTAAAATAAAAATCTGTATTAAAAATATCGAAGAAAATGAATTAGGCCAGGCGGACACGAGCGACTTTTGCCACGGCGACACTTACGCCGCTGCATCAAAATCCATTGCGGTACACGGAGGGGCACCTCCGTGACGTGTCTGCTTTTTAGTTCCGCCTGCCCGCAATTTATGAGTGACGAAGCTGTCTCCGCGTATGTGCTATTATATGGGAGTCCGAACACAGGCGACAAAATGTCGTTCGGTGACACATCCGTCCGTCAGTCTGTTAAACCGACGACTCCGCGACGTAAGGAAACAAGAATGTTTGTAACGGGTCCCGGTCGCATGGGGTGATAGGGTGAAACCGGTCCGGTCGAAAATAAATAAGTGGAAAAAAGTCACAAAGGTTTTTTAATAAAAAAAAATCATTTTAATATGGAATTCCACCATGAAATGACAGTTTCAAAATTAGAAATAGGAAGGTATGTATATTTAAACTTACACATAACATTATTTACACACCCATATGTAAGAGACACTTAAGTGGTATTTTTCCGTAACGTAGCAAAGATTATTTAGAAGCATTATTCAGGAGATATTTGTTAGAAAACAGCGACAGTGACTAAGCTGTCATAGCGACACAAGTCGCTCGTGTGCGCCTGGCCTTATACATAATTTTGAAAAATAACATGATGGGAGTTTAAAACAATCAGTATTTAATTGAGGGGGAATAAGACAAACCTTATGAATTATCTTATATCATGTTTTAATATTATGTAAAGGAAAAATAGATTAAGTTGTAATGAAACAAAATAAAAAATGGTGCTAGGAAATGGACTCGTATAGAATTGTTCAATATTTATTATTTAGTTGGGAAGTTTCCCAATTCATATACACATGTAAGATAAAAACCGAACTATGTTAGCTGAAAACCAATTTTCCTATTCCAGTTTGACTCGATTAGTCATTTGTGTGTATTCCTTTCTGATGGTAAGTATGGTTTACATTACTCTTCCTCTATTATTATGTATTTTTGGAAAATAAGGAACTCCAGTTCATTTGAAATTGTTTTTTTATCAATATCAACCTACTAACTTAAATACCAGTATTTTTACCAGTGTTTTCATAGTTAAATTTTATTTTTAATCTTTAAAAGCTCATGCAAACGCTCCAAATCTATGGCGGGTGGCGTGACGTCATACGGACGAAGTTTTTACTGTACTGGATTTTGTATGCCAAATTCGAGACTTTTTTTATTCTTAAATTTAACCGCTTTTAATTGGCAAACGCTCTGCGAAATGTCAGCACCTCGTTACTGTTGTTTTTGCAAATGTACCAATGTGTAAAAATACAGCTTTCAGATGTCGAAACAAGAATTAACTTTTTCTTAAATAATTTTATAGTATATCATGGTAAACCATAACTAAGCAAAAGCAATAAAATTATGTACTTATTTAGAAATAATGTAATTGAATAAGATTATAATTGCATTATCTTTATTTTCGTAATGGTTTGCCAAATAATATATAGTTTTTCAGTCAGAAATAATATTTTTTTTAAAGTCGCCCAAAATAAGTTAAAATTTTCCAAAACCATAAAAGTTTTTTTTTTCTTCGAAAGATGTGTAATTATTAATAAGAAGAACTTTATTTACATCATTTTTTTAATATATAAATATCTACATGTTTCAGAAGCAAAGCTTCCCTCGTCACGATAACAATATACATTTTGTATATTGTTCATCCTGGTGAGGGAAGATCTGCTTCTGAAACATGTAGATATTTACGTATTAAAAACAGTGGTGTTAACAAAGTTCTCCTTATTAATTATACAAAAAAAGGTATTATTTAAAATCAAAACAAAAAACGGCGTGTTAAAAATTACATAAGAAACCGTAATAAATATGCGCGCGAATATCGCCGTTATGTCAGAAGTCGCCAAACCAATGATGCCAATGTTGCCAACCAAACAGGGCATTCTGAATGGTTGTTTTAAATCACTTTTAAATTTAGATTTATTAATTCTATATATAATAAAGAAATACACATAATAGCACTTACATATTCAGAATCCTCAGTTATTGATATATATATATAAATGTATCATTTCTAAGCCATAATATTTATTTCACTGGAGTTCCTTTTTGTTAATTTATTGGACATAAATTAAAAACACTAAAATAAATTAATGAAACCAAACTGAAACTAAATATAACGGTAGTTAGAAAAGAGTTTTAATTTTTTGCTCGAGAGTTGGGGACGTCATCGAATAAATTTACATAAAGTACGGCTTATATTATGCATTTCGGCGTTTGTAGTCTATCTGTTGCCCCATCGAACTCGATACGGGATTTATTCGGCTACCGAAAAGAACGATAGAAGCATTTTACTGTTTTTGCCGTATTTAGTATATTACAACAACTAGTTGTGATGTAGTAGAGATTCGCGGGTCTGCGTACCACCTGTCGTGTTACCTGGGACACTGTGTGCTCTAAACGTGGCACAAGGATTTGGATTGATAAAATAAGACCAAGAAAAGAGTTCAAATACTTCCTGGTTGACATAATTGCCTCTGATTGTGTGCTTTTTGTATGAAGTATGTCACAGGAATACGTATTTGCCATTTTGGTATGTATGAACACAAAACAATTTTACATAAATGGATTGTATTTCCGAATTTAATAAACCCGTTTTAGTCGTAGCGAAATGTCGACAAAACGACAGGAATTTACTATTTAACTGTTGTGATGCCGAGGGCGTTCTTTACTCCCGAGCCCTTTAAGCCCCCACAATGATCAGGTTTAAGGTAAAGGCCCGAAGCTAATAGAATAAGGACCACAATTAAAGTTAGTTGACGTGGCCTAACAAACATCGTCCCCAAGAATAAAGTGCCGAGGAATGGGATACCTCATTTACATACTAAACACATTATTTACAAAGGCTTTGTTCCTTGTTTGACACCCGTGTACCTTGTGCCTTCTACCAGCCGTACCTTGTCCCGTCTATAGTGTATAGGGACGACATAGGTAAGCGAACTTCTATTCCATTTACGAGAGCCAGGGGCAACCCTATCTCGTGGACATATTTCAAATTAATGGGGAATCTCATTAATATTAATAACATTATAATAATAATGAATAGTTCAATTAATAAATAACCGAGCACACGAGGATTTCCCCAAAAGTACGTATTTTGAACACGAGACAAAGGATACCTACAGCCTACTTTACAGGTGTGGAATATACGATTAGAAGGCGATTTTAATTATAATTCTAAAGCCTCAAAACTGCCTATGTTGATAATTTAACATGAATCTCTGTAGACATGTAGAAAATAACAAAACGGTATATTATGCAGACTCCTACCCACATAGTATTATCACATCGGAGTACGTAAAAGATAAATCCAGAGATAAGTCAAACGCGGAGAGATGATAAACAGCCGATTGAGGCACAATCTATATCTGTCCAATCAAAGAATACTCATTTTACGAATTCAATAGGCCTCTAAAAAAATCGTTAGTGATTTACTCTTATATTTCGAGAACAATTTTTTTTTCTGAATCTGGAACAATTTCCGCACATTTTTACTGTTGCGAATTTTCTTTCATCCTCAAAAATTTGGAAAGTAAGCGCTTTAAATGACTTTCTTCTTTGTAACGTATTGAAGTAGGGATTTTAAAAGAAGAGGAAACGGAGCTTCCTTCCTCCTGCTAGTAATTGGCTGCGAAGCTCCTCTCGCTCTAAACCAACCAACCATCCAAGTTATTCAGCTGAAAAGATACGCAGTCTTTTATTATTTAGCTAAGAAATTACTTGGCACGTACAGTCGGCGGTAGTGATTTATTAAACCGTGTGAAACAAAGAAAGCTCGAGGTTTCCATTTTATAATTACATAATTTAAAGGTATATTTAAGTGCTCATTAACTAAGCTTGTTTATTCATAATTTTTTGTTGTTGTTTGTTAAACAATGATTTAGGTCAAGATAATATCGGCTGAAAAAGAAAGGCGCTTAAATGATAAAATCAGTTATTTGGATTTATTTTTACTCTATTAATATACGAGTAAAATTTGCAGTTTTCTGGATAATCGCAAAATTTAACAAAATTAAAAAGGCTTGGGCCTGCAATGGATGACCACTAAAGTAGTACCTAATAAGAACGCCCGGAGGCGCCTTTTCGAAGCGATTGATTCTCGAAAAGAAAAAATGGAGTAGCCCAATTTTTAAGATTATTTTCTCAAAAATAATAGAGTTTATGAGATTGCATACAATGTGTGATACCTAATAAGGATAATTTTTGTATTTTTTAATAATGAGAATGTGTGGTTCTATCTGTATTGGTATTCCAACTACATTTACCGTACATGAAGATTTTTTTATAAGTGTACACATAGGGCAGTACATTGTGAATTAATTTAATAAAAATGTTGACCAGTCAGTGAATGAGTTGGCATGGCAACTAGGTCCCAATCAGACATCGTGGGATCAATTCCTCGGCTGGCTAAATCATCCATCACGTTACAAGCAACACCTTCCGCTTTCTGCGGTGATAGAAGGTGATTTTCAAATATTGTCAGAATTTTTATTATTCGAAACCTGGGAATGTTTGCCTTTCTTTTAAAAAAATAAAAATAAAGGTTTTTAATTATGCATTCGTATTATTTTTATTTGCTGAACATCGCAGTTAAATATCGAATAAAAATGGCTAGGTTTTTAGTATCATAGGCCCCAAGAGGTTCAATAAGTACCTAATCATTGTGATAAGTAGACTTTATGTAATAGATAATATAAAATGTACCGAAATGGGCACTAAATGCGTAAGACAAGGGGGAACTAAATAATATACGTAGGTACGAACACAGTAGGTAAGTAATCGCAGGTAAAAGGAGCCGAAAGCTGAAAGGAAAATCGTGCTAGAAAATATTTATTGCCTTTACGAATATTAAGTATGTTCCAACGAGACGCTTTGCAAAATATATCATATTTACAATGCATGTATTTATCCACGGAGTGCACTAAAGGCCACAAAGGCATTATGCATTCTCTAAAAACTAGCTACTACCATCAACCAACTCTTAATGACAATACCTCCAGCTCTTGACAATTGATGGCAAAATACTACACCAGCGCCCTCGGCGCCGGCCGAGTCGTACGAACTGTTTTTTTTTATAGATTTTCTAAGAAATATATTCTTAATAAATTATTGAAAGAGAAATTTCAAAAAATAAATATTTGGTGAACTTCATAAAGGCATAACGAAGGTTGATCACTAAAATCGTTGAAAGTCGTTGAAATCGACTTTTTATATTGGGCTTTTAAAATGGCTATGCAAAGGCAATGCCTTCAAGCACAGCAAAGGATGATAACTCAAATCGCTGAAATCAGCCTAGAATAAGCCGTTAAAATCCTGAATGGTTTCGCAAAGGCAATGTCTTCGGACCTGCAGACCGTTTGAAGTGTGTGCTATCGGGGTAATGGGAGGTCATGTTTAGAGCGGCCTACAAGCCGTGCGGCTTGCCTTATCAAGATCAGAGGCCGACACCTCGCGGCGTGCCCCGAAATAATCAATAATCGCGATTGGCTCACAGTAAACATCAACGGCAAACATAAGCCCGCGTGAATAGCGCACATTGATTGCTACCACTACACGAATATTACTATTTGACGTAAAAACAGGACTTACTTAAATAGTTCTAAATCACTCCGCGGCATTTTGGAGCGATACAAAGATACACTTGGAGCATTTGGTCATTCCAGGTAAATCAAAACGTTAAAGAAACATATTTATTCATTTACGTATGTGTTCATGTTATTAGATACCATATTAATTGTAATTGTGTTTAATTCATATAACGCCATTTAAGATTTTTTTTTATTGAATAAATTAACAAATATATTTTTTTTTAATATTGATTTGAACACCGATACTGTCAAAATTATAAAAAATTATAAAATACTTACCGAACTTAAGAGGAATGGCTGCGCTACCTGTTTTATACAAACTTAATTTTGGATTTGTGTCCAAAATACTCTTATTTTTTTGTTTCATCCAAAACCATAGTAAATATCTAGTACGGATTAGAAGTAATTTATTTTTTTTTTTTTTACATTGTGAAATATAGGCCATTAAAGGAATAGATTTTTCGCGATTTTAGAGGCACCTATAACAATTATTTGGGGCCTAACGGTGTTTTAAAAAAATGTTTTACCCCGTCTACTTTGAAAATATAATGAAACATAAAAAAAAAATGTATAAAAACATATTAAATTAAGCAGTATAGTGGACTTTAAATTAAATCAAAAACGCCCAATCTACGTTGGAACACAAATTTGCCGTACATAATTTAAAACGTTGACCCGAAAAAACTTTCTTTTTTCAAATGTTTTGTTTTTGTATTTTTATTTACATAATCATATTTACATATCAAATATGATATTTAAGAAAATACGATAAGTCCGCATATAATTTTGTAAGTTGCATCTAAAATTATGAAAAAAAAATCGTGGTCAATTTAAATAAAAAATAAATAAAAATACTTCTCATGCATAATAGATATTTACTAAACCTTTAATTAAAAAAATATATCATTCAGTTTGGATGGGTATTTTGGCCTCAACTACAAAATTAAGTTATGTATGAAACAGGCAGCGCAACCGTTCCTCTTAATAATAACATTATTAAATTTGATTTACTTTAAATTAAAAAATATTAATTACTATTATTATATACATAATATATTAGGTATATATTTTCATAAGTAAGGAAATTATTTGTAATACGAATTTTTCTGCGTTCAATTTTCATCAAGTCCCACTCCATCTTACTTAATAAGCTTGATCGAATAGGAATACATCGGAACCTATTTCTCTGAGTGAAATCATATTTATATAACAGAACACAACTAATTCCTATTAATTCATACAAATCATCTCCCATAGCCATAACTTCTGGTATAACACAGGGATCAAATCTTGGCCCCCTACTTTTTCTAATATTTATAAATTACCGTAGTTCAAAATTAAACCGTTATTATACTTTTTCGCCAATGATCTCAAAACATTCGTCGAATTAATCCGTTTCTGACAATCAATTGCTTCAAAATAACCTCGACATACTTAATAACTGGTGTATTGTCAATGATGTGCTGATAAATGTTACACTTTAAACTTCAGTCGACATTGAATTTTAAAGGATTTTTCCTTCGTTAATAATAAAAATATTCTTTAAAAGGTTTCTTCCATGAGAGATCTAAGAACTACTCTTGATTCTAAATTCATAGTTGATGTTCATTGTATATATTAACGACATTAAGTTTAAATAATTCAAAATGGTGAGATTTATTCACAGAATATGTAAACCATTCAAGGACTCTCAATCAATTCTAGCCCTTTACACCGCCTTAATTAGAAGTAAACTGGAATATGGGAGCACTATTTGGAATCCACGTTACTATGAAATGAAAACATAGTTGTATCTGTTTAAAAAAAAAGCTAAAAATGTCATTTTTTTAATGTGGTCTAATTAAAAATCTTAGATCATACGGTGTACTTCTTGAATACTTCAACATTAATTCACTTAAAATTTAGAAGGCAATTAATTGATTTAATATAAAATTATTTAGACCTTAAACAAGTTACGGTCATCTCGATACTGCGTGATGTGTCAGCAGAATTGAAATAAATGTACCTAATTCCCATTGTTTAAGACGCCATAGCGCATTCCACCTGAATAGATTCAGAAATAATATTGCCTACTTACTCCTCTGTCTCAAGTGGTGTCAGGACGAAACTACGCAGGGGTGACTTTCCCATACCATTTATATTGCCAGAATTACACACGGACGGAATTACACGTGAAAAGAATTACACCTACCGGTATCACGCATTTCAAAAATATCTTTTAATATGTTTAAATTTTGTTGAATAATATAACTACGAGTGTTTAAACGTGTTCCAAATGTATTTCGTATTCGAGCAAAAATCAAAAGTTAGGTTTGACGGCACACCTGCCTAAATTAGTACGTATTTACCTATAATATGCGCCAAAATACTAAAATAGGCAATTCACGATTTACGTGAACAGAAGGAATTATTAAAATAAAAAATGGCTCTAATTGTACTTCGTAAACCAAATTCTGATATTTTATTTTTATACGCATAAATAAACGCATTTATATTAAAAAAAAATACATCGATATTAAACATCCCACAACGTTTCCATTTTTAAAATACAAAATTTAAATTTATAAAATACAAAATTTAAATTCATTGTTTTAGATAATATTTATACAAAATCGACAATTTATTTTTAAAAAATCTATGCTGTCCGACTGTATACTTATGGGCATTACCAATGATCCCAATCGGATTCCAAATTCCATGAATTTTTTTATTTCACATCATACGAAATAAAGGAAAGGGATTAGTGAATGTCAGTAAAATATTTATCGCTTGCATTAATTTCAAATAATATGTATTAGGAGTGTTAGAAGTTATTTCGGACCTTCTTTCCTTCGTTCTTTTCCGATATAAAATTTATTTATCATGCACTTATATAACAATATAAAATTGAAACCTCTTGATGAAAATATTTTTTTGAATTGTGTAATTTCAGTGGGCGTAATTTAAGCAGCTGTAATTCTCATCATATTTATTTTTGTACATATGTAATTTCGTCCATGTGTAATTCTGGCAGCATACTATTAGTACGGAAAATTCACGCATGTGTGATTTCGTCATTTAACCGTCTCAAATGTGTCGACAATATAACAAGAATGTGATTTATTAATTATATATTAATTATATTATGTATCGCTCGTGGCTCTATTTGTGTCTATTGTGTATTTTGCTTCTACTTGTATAATGTTAAATGTAGGTTAAATACAATATTTTAAGTTAGATAAGAAAACAAATCGAAAAACAAAGAAAGAAAAGTGGGGAAAATATACAGTTATAGCAGGAAAAGGTTGATATCTTTGGTTTTAATCCAGTTTTCATTGAGTAAGTTTTTGTAATTATATGTATTTTGTATCCTTTGTCAGAGTGTTTATAATTTAATGTAATTTATGTATAATAACTGGGTTTTTATTACTGCATTGTTCTCACGTAAGTGAGAACATCTATAAAAATCCAGTATAAATAATTAAATGAATTGCAGCTACATTTCACCTTAACGGGGAGAGGGACGTCGGAGAGTTATTATTTATTAATTCAAAATAATGATAATATTATTGTGCGATACGATAAACATTGTGTTTTTAAAGAGAAAAATATTTATAACGTTTTTTTTATTCGCATGGGCTTAGCATTTATTAAAATATAATCAGAAATATTACAGATTTCTGACCGTTCTACGCATGTTTTACAAAAACATTTAAAAAGTTGAATATCCTTAAAAAATGCTGTGAAGGTTTTTCTGTAACTTGTCGATAAGATAAATTAAAAAAAGAACAGTTTTTGTTTTAATTTTTTTATGAACACTACGTAACTTAGATGTTTTTTTTTGTAATGTGGATTACAAATCTTTGGTTATTTTTATTAAGAAAAACACAACAATAAAGGATTTATTTATTTATTAATTCATTTTTTGAAACATACATTCACACAAATAAGGTACAATGATTATAAACACTTTTTTTTTTACATTAAATTATAAATACATCTGAACAACCTATGTGTAATGTATATAAAACAAAAATCCCACATAGGCAAGGCCAGTGCGTGGGTATACCTGGTATCAGTTATTTGCTGTATATTGGTTTATTTGAATTAATACATGGATGTTAAATGTAGGTTAAATAAAATATTTTAAGTTAAAACAAATCGAAAAACAAAGAAAGAAAAGTGGGGAAAATATACAGTTATAGCAGGAAAAGGTTGATATCTTTGGTTTTAATCCAGTTTTTTTTAAATACTTTTCTCCTCTGTAAAAATCATATTCGTATTTTAAATATTTTATAAAACATACAATGGGACGGTCAGAAAAAGTAATATTTCTGATTAGATTTTGATAAATACTAAGCCTATGTAAATTTATAAAATATTTAATACATATTTTTCTATTTAAAAACATAATTTTTATCGTATGGCGTAATAGTACTATCATTATTTTGAATTAATCAATAATAACTCTCCGACGTCCCTCTCGCCCTCAAGTGAAACTGAGCTTTTGAGTTGGAATAACGAGGGAAATTATCTCTCGATTATATGTAAAATGGGTATCTAGATGTCCTCTTAAAATAGGCTTGTCATACAACCGGATCCTGGCGGGGCTGTGATAAAACGATAAAAATCACTTTGTAGAAGAGTCAAGTACTACCTCCTTAATCTATTTTCTACGGGTGGGGGATATAGCGGGTAATGTGAAACTCCACTTTTGAGGTGGAAACGAGAGAAAAGTTTACTTTCGATACATGTGGATGTGCCCATGCAATGAGTAAGATCCTCTTCACGCTTTAAGTGGGCTTAAAATCAACTAGGTTGAGTCCGGAATGTCCGAACTTTACAACCCTGTCGGGACTTTTGTCGGAAGCGTTTTAGAAAAACGTGAAGCCGGACAGTAACTAATTAACCAATGACGATGCTTCCTTTGTCCGATTTTATTATTTTCAAGACTTGACTTGAAAAAATTATGACAACCCTAGCAATTAAGTAGGTGCCCGGGGACCCATTTACAAGCCCAGATTTTTAAAAATGAAGTTTTATTACTTTTCCCGGCCTTCGACTACAAGTTTATTATGTTAATTTCTGTTTAAATGGGACATTATGAAAGCTGCCATTTTTTAACAGTAATTGCAGTGTTTTTAAATGACATATAAACAATATTGTAAAATATAGAGAAGGGCTTGTGACTCAACTCGTATTTTGAGAGACCGTAGTTATGGAATTCAACAAAAAAAATTAATTTACAGTTTAGCGACTACATAAGTTTTAGATAATAAATCATTGAATTTCTTGTTCAGCTTTAATTTTTTTTATATTTAAATCACTTATTGTAGTCTCGTGTTAACCAGTGAGTAAGTGAAAACCTTTATAGAATCACTACTACTGTATTCATGTGTTTGTAGAGTTTTGTTACCTGTGAAAAAATTGAGAGTGAAATGTAAACCTCTGTGCTTCCAAAATAGGTAACTGGCTCTTCATCGTCGCTCTAATAGTTTGTGTGAATGCATTTACTTTGGAAACATGTCACCATTTAGGGGTCCGAAAACTGAGAGATTCCCCGGTAGAGACAAGTTAACTTTGTGCGCTACACCTCTGAATTACCTTTTAATCTTAAGAAGAAAGAATCTTTTGATAACAAGATGGGTTAATTAATTAAATTTAACTAATTTTTCAAACAAAAAAATATGTTTTTCTTAGTTTAATTTTAACCTGAGAAAGCTTGACTCAATCGAAACCTATTGGTAAATAATTTTTGATGAATCGGTGGTTAAAAACAAAGCGTCTGTTTCATTTAACAATGTCAAACCACAAAGTGATTGGTTTCTACGAAAACAAATTAGTGTAATCTAAGATCCTTCATTCTAGGCTGGAGGTCTCGGGATCGGTTCTCGACGAAAAACAAAACATTGTATTTATATATTATTGTCCATGAAATTAAAACTTAATTATTAAACGAACGAATGATCCCAATATAACATTAATTAAGAAAGTAAGGAAAATTATTTATTCCCCATTACTGAGTATGTTCACAAGACTAAACAATATAACACAAGTCAATAGTTTTCACGTCATTATAAATCAATTAATAAAACATTGCGTTTAATTCGGGGAAAACAGATTCCAAATGTAAGTACCTCACAGGATGGATAATCCATTATCACAATTGATTTATCAGTAAATCTGTTTCACCGGTAATAAATCATTTTAGACACCATAAAAATTGAAATTGGGTAGTGGTAAAGAGAATCATATAAATAAGTTGACGTGGCCTCACCACAGTTTGAAAATGGCCTTGACCACCGAAACAGCTGTCACAATAATAAAAAACTGAAATACTTGCAGAACTTAATAACATTATTAACAATTTGATACAGTTGAACACATTTTATAATATGTAATCCATTACATTGTCAGATTATTGAAAACACGACTAAAGGCATAAATACAAACCTTACTAAGCTCTCATGCAACCAGGGAAGCTTTAAGCTGTACTCGGAAAACATAAAATCTTTCGATAAAATTTTACGAGCTGGTGAGATTTAACTTGAGCTTGGGGGATTTTGATAACGTCAATTCAAGGAATTTTGAGTACTAATGCTTATTACAACATAAATATTGAACGTGGGAAGCCAGAATATCAAAGAATTCGTTGAAAGCTACCAAGAAAACGCCATTAATTATAAGAGATAAAATTAAAATACGACTTCTTAGAGATCAAAAAAGAGAAACGAACCATTAAAAACAAGGCAATGTTTCAAAATGTCAACTTATCTCCACAAGATCACGGTACCGAGTTAAAAATATTTTCATAACTGATATTGTAAATTGAAAGAAATCGTAAAAATATTCTAAAGATAGTAGGGCGCATTAATTTAGAAGAGTATTACGATAAAGCCAACCTTAGAAAAAGTTATTCAAATATTTAATCATGGTAAGGGGTAGTAAAAGTTCGCCTCCGCCGTTATTCCTAATGATTCAATATACAATCAGGGCGGCACATCGGTGGGTCGCGGCCTATCTTGTCATACAATCTCCACGGGAGCCGTCGCCGTATATTTTTTCTGCAGATAATGATCGCATTTGGATAGGCGTTAATTTGTCCCGCCCAACGCCCGGCTCAGGGTGGCGGTAAGCGGGTAGCTCCAGGATCTTAGAAGTGTAGAAAATATAAGGGTCAGTTTTTATGTGACACAGAACTAGAATTCCAACTATCAGGAGCCAGTGTAACTATTGCATCCCTACTTGAGGAATGTTGCGAGGGCAAGGGACGCAAAATGAGAAATGATTTATTAAAACAATTTTTGGACTTTTTTCCACTTTTATTATTTTTTTACTTGACCGGTTTCAGTCTATCACGGCCATCTTCAGACTGGTGCATTTTTTTCTTAAGCTACGGTACCTGCATATCCAATTTTTGGGGTAACAGGGGTGGAAAGATATGGCTTTATGTAAATTTTCTTATTCGCATTGCTATCTCCTGATTTTATATTCTGCAGGGTTTAAGACATTTTGTACCTATTAATATTATAATTTTACCTATATATACCTACCTAATTAAAAAAAATATATTAAAGATGGGTTACATCACGTTGTTGTCTTTTTTTTAAGTGTAGAGATTTAATGTGGGATATTATGTAACTTTAACTTTACCTGATTTCTAGGGACACTGCTGAAAACCAGCTACATTCCGGGCTCCGGAATGCATAGCCGGGAAATTACTTTATTTGTCAATCGCTAAAATTATATAATATGTATAAATAAAAATATGTTAAATAAGTTGTTTGTAAATAAATGTTTATATTACTTTATTATTGATATGGTGTAAAATAATTGGAATTTGAGAAGATAATTAGTATTATTGTGAATGTGTTATTTTAGTATAGCCTTGTATATACTGTATAATATTTTGTAATTTTATTAGATGAATATGCACCTAAGGAGTACTGTAGGAGTAATATTAAGAATAAGCAAGACTGTATGTGATATGTTCAGAATGTAAAAGTAGCACTGTAGGAATACCACTGAATGGAGTTATTTAATCATTTTTTAAGTTTATTTATAGTAAAGCGCACTTGAAGTGAAATAACACAAAACTGCGCTATATAAATGCTTTGTTATTATAATTATTATATACGAGTACAGGAGAGAAGTAGAGACAACTATTGTAATTTCAAATGTTATAATGAAAATAACCATGTGTTTTATCACGCACCGATATATTTCAATCCCTTGAACATGTCCATACATTTCTTCCAGCAAATGGAAGGCGCCCATCCCTCCCCCGGCTTTAACTGCCACCCCAAATATAAATATGCCGCCCGCCTCGATGACCGTGTGTAAAGAGACATGTTGAATAACTTATCGTGCTTTATCCAGTCTTAAGGAGGACACAAAATTTAATGCGACGGACGAATCATAAATTTTTGCCACGCCTGTTTAATGTCCTTGGTTTAAAATTATCGGTTTCATAGCTATGAAGGTCAACAGTGATTTTTATTGTGAACATTATCATTGATGTCATTAAAATGTAAAACTCAGGTAAGCACAGCAAATACAAAAAGGCCATGAATAGCAACATTCGACTTCAAGATGACCTTGCAAACCTCCCGGCCAGCCGGCTCACGTCAAGGAAACTCTTTTGGACTGAAGACAAAAGTGTACTTCTATCGCGACACTCCACACGAAGAGTCGTCGATAACTAAGTAGCAGACTTCGGACGTGAAAAACAAACGCATTGTTGTAAACCCAACTATTAAAATTCTAAGGTTATCTCTCACTCGGAAGACGTAGAACTCACTAAGCCAAATGCGGTGCAGTCACAGCCGTTATGCATATATAATGCAGAATTGGGATCTCAAGGATTCTGAATTGTGTGAATGTAGACATATTTAAATAACAAAACACATCATACAAAAATGTCCCCTTCATCAGTTTCCCCGGGGCACAACGGTGCTGAACCAAGTGACTGCCGATGCCGTCGACTGGCTGAATACCTCAGCATCCCACTTTGACCTCCACCAACTCTCCTCCACCATACGAAGAAGAAAATGTAACACTTTTTTTTTCTTCTTTGTTATGGGACGATTGAAAAATATGGAATAAACAATATGGCGTCTTGTCTTAATTTTGTCAGTTAGATGGATATATCAGCTCCATAATTAACTTATAAATTCCAGAGAAAAAATAATAATTTAAAAGTCATGACGCCAGAGCTCACCGTTCATGAGTTTTTACTGAGATACGCAAAAAAACTGCTTTTGAGATTGAGTTGAGTTCAAATTGAGTTCATTTTTTCAGTTTGTAACTATAAGAAGGGCGGTTCGTCTGATTGACAATGCGTTCGTTGTTAACAGACCGACTGCAATCTCTGATGCACAGACGCAATGTAGGTATGCTGAGTCTGTTCTATAGGTATTTCAATGGAGCCTGCTCAAAGGCGCTAGCAGCGTTGATTCCCTCCGCGCCGGTGCACGTGCGTGAAACTCGATGGATACGAGCGGAACATTCGTTCACGGGCGATGTCGGCTTCATGAGAACGGGTCGTTTTTCCAACTCGTTTTTGTGTAAATCGGCTCGTATATGGAACGAGCTACCGGCATCTGTCTTTTCCTCCAATATTTAATCCAGGCCTCCTCAAACCCCGCATTAACAAATCTCTTCCTACAGCCCCCTCCTTAACCCGCTTCACAACGTTGCCCAACCGGGTAGCGATATAGTTACCCTGTACGTACTCTGTATATACAGGGGCGTTCTTGTGAGGTGTCACATAAAAAAATAATAATAAATAAAACAGCACAAAATTGAATGAAAGCAGCCTTTTCGGGAATGTTTGATTCCCTTTGTATTTATAAAGTATGAAAACCTTTACCAATTTATAAAATCACACCTTTTGTGTTTTGCGAGTCGTTACCTTACGTAAATGACGCAATTTGGGTGCTAAATCAGTTCAGAAATCAAGTTTATGAATGTAAACCGCCCATGAAGTGGTGATATCACAAGTATAGCATAATTTACTTTTATAAAGGTGTAAGTACCTAGAGGTAGGTTAATTTGATTATTATGATGAGATGGACAAAACGTATGGAGGGTGATCGAACAGAAGAACACGTTTTGTATGGGTCAGTTTAGGATAATTGATAGAACGATTCGCATTAGTCAAATAAATAAAGCGACATGCTTTCTGTTCCGATTTCCGTTTCCCATTTTCCGTTTTCCGATTTCCGTTTTTCGTTTCCAGTTTCCCATTTTCCGTTTTTCGATTTCCTTTTTCCGTTTTCTATTTTCTATTTTCTATTTTCTGTTTTCATTTATTATTGCCAAATAAATTACAAGATTATTATTGGTAAACTTATAGCACGTAATGGTGAAATTATTAAGTATTTTTAAAACATTTAATTATTATTTTTATAATACAATCAAGATCTTTAATACTAGTATCTTAAATATTCCATTAGTAAAAAATCCATATTCTACAGACATTGTTTCTATATTTGTTCAAGCAAAGTAAAATATCAATTTATCCTTACCACACAATTTTGTACATGTAACCTCATTTTTAAGTAAATATTGGTAAACATGTTTACGTCTGCCTCACCGAAATTATAAATTAACTGTTACAAAAACAGTTAGTTTGATTAATTCAAAAAATCAGAAATTCCAAACAATCAAACAATATTCTTTGTCAAATCTTGGAATCGCAAAACATGGGAAACTCGAATTTTGCACAAAACTTATGAGTGGATTGAACATCATCGTTATTTTTTTTCTTTTTAATAATATCGTAATTGCCTACTCAAAGTACTGTTACAAACTGCCAATTCTTTTCTAATTGTCATTTGTTTTTTTTTATTATTCGTTATGTTTTCATTATTTTGTAACATTTTTTTTATTTTTTAGTTTATGTAAATCAAATTTAATAATGTTATTATTAAGTTCTATACGACTTATTTATATGCTTTTATTTACTCCCACCCCCTTCTAATTAGGACGGGTGGTTAAAATAATTATTTCTTATAAGTAAAACCGATTTAACCAGAAAATAATTAAAATTCTCTATTTCATTTATTTCTTAAATAAAATCATATAAAAGGCCATTTCAAACTGTCCTTGAAAATGGCCTTGAACGCCGAGACAACTGTCATATAATAAAAACTAAAATACTTGTAGAACTTCACAACAACATTATTAAATTTGATTTACATTAATTTTTTACAAATGAATCAAGTGGAGTTCTAAGAATTAAACACAAAAACAATTAATAAAAACTGCTCTTATAATATTATTATTACTCTTGTTGTAGAGTAGAAAACATAAATATGAACTATTAGTCTGAACTCATTCCCTCTATTAGTTTATATTCAAAAACCTTTAATTTATTTTATTAACGCATAATTTATTTATTTTTGTAGAGTAGAAAACATAAATATGAACTATTAGTCTGAACTCATTCCCTCTATTAGTTTATATTCAAAAACCTTTAATTTATTTTATTAACGCATAATTTATTTATTTTTGGTCGGTTTAAGCTTGTTACACACGGCGAATATAATGTACATTTATATTATTGTACGCAATATCTCACGATATCGCTCGCCCTATAAAACCTTTAGCGTCACAGACTGATAATATAACTGGTAATATTTGGTCTTGATAATATTCTTGGTTGGGCAAGCCGAGCAGTATACGTAATATATATTTGGCATTCTCCTGTCGTAACGTGCGTCTCTCTATCTCTCTCTCTCTCTCTCTCTCTTTATCTCTCTCCCTCAGCGTTAGAGCCCGTCCCCACTTGTGTTTCGTCACGATTAAAAATTGTCTCCCCTACTGGCTAAAAAGTTTGTATGGATCTGTTCACACTTAGACGACACGATTAAAAATCGTCCACGACACGTTCTTTCGGCCGGATTAGAAAAGCAGAGCATCCGATCAAAGTTCCCACTGATCGTGTTCCAATACCGTTTCGCAGGGAATCCCATACGCTTCTTGGTAGTCATTGTTTCTAAACTGTGTTTTATTATGGTTTACAAGCTGTGGAGAAGGAAATAAATACAGAAATTTTAATCCCGCAAGTGGAAGAAAGAATTGTCTTTTGGGATAAAACATCAGAACTTTATAAAAATCGTTATCCGCTTGGCGAGAAATTTGTTGTCTATTCATTCAGAATTTTGAGAAATTGGAAGAAAAACAAAAAACAGGATACCCGTTTTTATGTGAGTGCCGCACAAGAGTCCCAACTGCGCTCAACCGTCTGGAGGCAGTGAGACCGGCATCCCCAATTGGGATATGTTGTGAGGCTGAAGATAGGAGGGAGGGGAAGGAAATTGGAAAGAGGAATTTGAAAAAGTATTTGACTGCTTAGATCTGGTTATTAAACAATGCTAAAGCCATTTCAAACAACATTTCGATTCTTAATGGTGGTCTTTCACCACTCTGCAACGTGCGGAAAATATTTAAAGTATGTACTACCGATACTTTTTTTTATATGAATACCGCACAAGAGTCCCAAAACTGCTCCCAACCGTCTGGAGCCAGTGAGACTATGGCATTCCCAAATTGGGAATGTTGTGAGGCTAAAGGTATTGGGGAGGGGAAGGAGAAGGGGAAGAGGAAAGTGGGGAAAAGGGGAAATACCTGGCTATTCAGATCTGGTCACCAAACACGGCTAAAAAGCCATTTCAAGCAACGTTTCAATTCTGAATGGTGGTCTTTCACCAGGGCGATACTGAGAGTATCTTCCACTCTGGAACGTGCGCAAATATACTATATATTATTTTTAAGTGAATTAATTGTGAAACAACACAAATTAATTAATAAAAATTACTTGCGCACGCCGGGATTTGAACCTGCGACCTTCGAATTCGTAGTCGAGAGCCTTACCCCTCGACCATGGAGGCCGTCAAATTTCTATTCAATAAATTGTGAAATAACTTACATTAATCGAATAAAAATCATTTTACACGCCAGGATTTGAATCTGCGACCTCCGTATTCGGCGTCCAACACGCAATTTTTTATCGTCCCAATTTTTAATCGTAGTATGAACACTGGCGCCCGACACGTTTTTTAATCATCCCGACTTTATATCGTGTAGTGTGAAAGGTGCCCGACAACGATTGTTAATCGCCCGATTTTCAATCGTGGTGGGAACGGGGCTTTACAAATATCCAATGGTCCTGTTTTCCTCGTTGTGAAATGAAATATGCAAAGGTTCCCAACCGGTCGACCGCAGAGTAAATTTTGGTCCATGGACCAGTAATTACGATTGTGAGTACTGAAAATAATTATGTATTCCATGTTTTAAATTTACAACAATTAATGAAAGGTGTATGTTCTGGTCGTTGGACAAATTGGTTTTGCTATATTCGCACTTATCTATTAATGAAGCGGCTTGATGGTCAAAACTTTAAAAACTAAAAGAAGTACCCGCTAAAATCCTTGTAAGATTCTTGTTAGATGATTATTTGTAAAAATTACGTCAATAAGGTTGGGAATCTTAAAATATATTATAGCTTCCGTGTGTAACGAGAAGATATAATATATATTTTAGATAGCGATATATATATATAGCTTTAGGGTTCACAATATCTTTCTCAAACCATTGATATAAACTATAAAAGTGACACAGTTTGATAGAAATCAATGTTAACATTAGATTTACAAATTAATTCTTTCTTGTAAACGTCAATATGCAAGTAATTTTGTAGAAAAATAGCATCCTTGAATATATAACCTAGTATTGAATTTATAGATTGAGCTATTAGAGTAAAACACACTAACTTGTTATGAAATATTACTGGTTTGTGCCTATCGTTTTCTTTGTACGTATTAATAACTTAAGAAACACGTGCAACTTTAAATACACAAGCAATAAGACTAATGCGAAACGTGTTTGCGTGGTACATTAAAAAATAATAATACAATAGAAAAATAAATAGGTTAGTCGAAAGAAGTAGCAGTCTGTCTGCCTTCGCCTTACATTGTCACCACTAATTTATGTACGATTGTGGGAAATTACTCCCGACACGCAGAGAAGCTCCGACTCGCTACCCGCTACCCGCTACCCGCTACCCGCTACCCGCTACTACTGCTGCCACCTACCCGCTACGCCTAACCTACGCCTTGCGCTCAGAGTCTTATTCTCCGCGATCCGGCCGCTTTTTTTAGCGAGACAAGTGGATTAATCAGGCTTCACAGGATGTTTAATGCATCCCTCTTGGCGTTAGTTTAGATACTTCCACCCTGCATAGAATATTGTCTAAATACTAGTTATAATAATTTAAGTATAATTATACTTAGCAATGCCGTATTCTCAACAACTGTTCTTCTGAACAAATGTAAAACCCTTTCACAGCCAGTAAAATTTGTAAGCATGTTTTGTTTTACTTCATTCATGTGACTACGTAAGCATTTTTAAGGTGATTTAACAATAGTATTTATTTATTTATATTATATACACCCTATATGGGTTTTTACATGTAAAGTTAGTTATGGTAAACAGGTGCAAAACACATCACAGTAGGTACATAGATAAAATAACGAACCAATACAGGAATAAAATAGTGTAAGTACCATTCCAAGTAATTAGCTACAGATTCAAATATTCAAAACATACCTCACATTCACCGATACTTATACTCTAGACACATATATTAATAATTGTTGAGGATGTATGCAATAATCGTCTGTTTGTATTTGTATTCCGAGCAGTTAAACATATCTACTATGTCTAAATATGTATTTCCTTTTGCGTGGTGAGAATTTTTGAATTACTCAGTCCTGAAATTATTGTTACAGTTGAATAAAATTTTATATAGAGTAGTTCTAGTTGGAATATTAAATGTATTAAGTTGACTGCAGTACCCTTGAGGTGACATTTCACATAAATGGGGCTTAAAAAATAGCCAAGTAGAATTTTAGGTGAGTTGTACGCGGTGGTTGAATTGCTGCGTACATTTATTTTAAGAAAGTGTTCATTCGAATAAACGCCGATTTAAAATTTTTGAATTTGATACTGACCTGTAAAAATTGACTGAAAGTAAAAATAAATTATGGATTTGTATCAAATTTATATTGGTTGATTTTTTGAGATTCTTTTTGTTTGTGTCATTCATTCAATCAATGTTGCAAATTTAAAAGTGAGATCAAAGGAATATCAAATAGGGAGAATGGATGCTCAACAAAATGCGAAGCAAATACAAATGCCAAACAGTGTCAAAAAGAAATTATTGTATTACATACTCTTTGAAATCAGGCGTCATTGTAATAAAGTTAATTCTGCACGTGATGTCATTTCCTTTCGACAGAATAAAGGGATTATTTTGGCTTTCTATGTTAATTCGCGCCCTTAAAATCAGGCTCTTATCTATGCAACGAAGGCCATCACTCTCCGAATAATTACTCAAATTGATATGTCTTGGAAATGGAAACTATCAATCTATGACCCAACCTCGTGAAGGAAATAACCGTGGCCTTAATGAGAACCAAACAAACAATAATAATTATCGCGGACTCGCTCGCTTTGTTCCATCTACCCCCACCCTTGCGTTTTCAGCACACATCAGTCGGTTGTAAAGTTGCTAACGTGACCCCAAAACACCAATAGGTTTTGTATCTAATTAGGGAAAAAAATCCGACACAATTGTTTATGTCCGTGCGTGCGGAGGAAAAAATTAACAAACTCGCGAATATCACACAATCTACTTAAAATTTGATGAATAAACTGAATTTACGCAAAGGTTAAACCAAAAAAAGTATTCAGGGTGTTTTCCGAGACAAAAAAATAATTATGCTAATGAAAAGGCAAAATTATTTACAAACTGAGCAAGAACCGATGGGCCATATTATATGAAAAACAATTTTCAAACATTACCATTAATTCATTGCCGGTAAAAACCAGAATCATAAATAACATTTTAAAAGATTTTAAATTTCTTCTTAAAAGACACTGAAATAAATAACAACAAAAAAAATAACACGCACCCCGTACACACAATCTCAACTTAATTATGGGGATACATCCTATATAAATACATATTATCATTGAATTGTATTATACCACTATTGGAAAATGTTGTAACTTTGCTTTTTTTTGTAAATGAAGTAACATTTCTTTTTTGAATAAATGTAACTAAAAAAAAAAGAAAACCATTTCTCGCATCGAGAGCTACAAACACATAAAATATTATGTTGCTCCCGAAATTATTTTATTTGACACCTCAGATGTACTCGCCCACGCCAATTATTGTTCCCAAATCAAGAACTGCAGTCTATTCGGTAAGTACTAATAATGATGAAATTTAATCATTATTGTACGTTGACATCCGTAGCGCTGGATTTCACCGCGAGCAATCTCCTCGGTGTTGTCACAGTGACTATCGAGCTAATCATGCCTACATGCAAATAATGCACCATGTTGTTTGCCGCCAGCTATTTGACAGATGTATACACATATTATGCTGAAACTATGATGTAATTTTGAAGTCTGTTGTAATAAAACCATCAGTCTTTAAGCAGGCCAAGACAGCGCTTCTTGGATGACATTCTGGTCGACTTGGAAAAGTTCGAAGAGAAGAATATTGCTAGGAGCCACAAACAACAACAAAAAAAGAAATCAGAATGACATTATCGATAACGGTAAAGCACTAATCATAAGTAATAAGTTCTGTTATAATTTCTTCAAAAGATTGGTATTCACTTTGTGGCGTCATTATTAATAAATGAATTAAGAAATTACTTTGTATTCACCACTTTATTAATATACACAGATATCTACATGTTTCGAAAGCGATGCTTTCTTCATAGGGAATATATAGAATACTAAAAAATAATAATGTCAAGTATAGACAAATGATAAACATAGAAATATAAATCTATACTTGACATTATTATTATTTAATATTCTATATATTCCTGATGAAGAAAGCATCGCTTTCGAAACATGTTGATATCTATGTATATTAATAAAGTTGCGAATATAAAGCAATTTTTTATTTCATTTATTAAAATAAGTTCATTTAACTTTGCTCATGATCAAGATACCTAAAAGCGAATAGGCTGGTTTTTTCACTCCCCCGACATGTTTAATAAAATGACTTCCTGAAGGATAGGATACTGAATTCCTAAAAAAGATGTATTACATCAGAAATGATTTATCTCCAAAAGCGCGAGAATTGTTATATTTACCTGTAAAATAAAAATAAAATGTACAACCAGAAATCCCCGTTTCGTATTAGAAAAATGATTTCCGAACGCTTTCATTTGAATCGTGTCTTTTTTTTATTTTTCTACCTGTAGGTGTTTTATGGGAAGGCAAACAGACGTGTTGCAATTATTGTTTACTCAGTGCAGTGCTAGGGGTAGCTGGTAGTTGGTAGGTAGTGCTCGCAGGTTGCAGCCAGGCGGAGGGGATGCGAAAACCACCCCACCACGGAGGGGGGTACAGCGGCCACCCCGGGAGGCACCCCACCCGCAGGGTGATCCTGCTGCAGCTTATTACTCACGACGCAAGGGTCGTACAATACCGAGCCTGATGAAATCAAATCAATTTTATAGACGGAGAATCAATTTTCTCAGAAATTCTCTGTCGCCATGATTTACTCGGAGAAGTGGAGCTCTCGGAGGATTTGCTCTTTACTTTATTGATATTCTATTATTACGCAAGAGGCTCCGAGGTACAATACTCCATTTTTACTTAACGTTCAATTTCGACTTACAATACCAGCCTTAAAATATTGTTTAAAACCAATAAGCAAGTTCCCCAATCGTTAAATCCTCTAAGGAAACGTCTGACAACTTAATATTACGCTTGTAACATAAATAATTAGTAGGTATATTATTGTTTGAAATTTATGAACGAATATGTAGTGTAGAATTATTTTTACCCACGTCCTATTTGAAAGCTCTTTTATCACTTCCATCATTTTTTAACAATTTGCCTGTCAAAATGTGGTCAAAAACCAATATTTGTACAATCGCCATTTCGTCCATCAATTATGCTTAGGTGAGCGCTTGACAGGTCGGGATTATTATGAAATTTTATAATCACATACATTTTTAAACTGCTGGGCTACTTCAAGTAGCTTATCGAGGAGAGTGACAAAAAGGTATGATTTATATATTAGAAACGTAAATAATTGATACGCAAGCCAAGGAAAAAAATCTTTTAGACTTTTCAATAATTCACGAACTACAAAAAACAGACCAACATTTAAACGTTTACGAAGCACATTTTTCTGTTTGTTTGTAAAAAACCAATACAAGGCGTTACTTTCTAAAATACAAACTGAGAACAAATCGACCCTTCGGAATACAAAGGCGCCAAGTCGCTGGGGAGCAATTTTTAAGTTTGAGCAGCATGATATGGACATGATACTGTGGTTTTCTTAGATTATTGTAGAATTGGGTAAACGGATAAATCAACACACGTATGAATCGGCACACTTTTTAAAAGTGATATAAGGTCATTAAACGCACAAAAAAACTACCCGATTACCAAATCCAACCCACCTAGTGGGCCGATTCATGTGATGATTTATCATGGACCGTAGAATTGATACAAAAATATGGACTTGTGATTAGTGTCCCTTAAAGGACGGAGGAAAAAGCATTGATTTCCATCAAAAATAAATTTTAGAATTTTGGTGAACACCGCTGTGCTCCAAGAGGTCGAAATATGTGTTTTTTTGGGTAACTAACTAACTAACTAACTAACCATCACGCCGTTTCCCCGCAGGGGTAGGCAGAGAGGACGGTCCGCCAAACAACTCGATCTTAGCATACACTTCTTGCTTCATTCACATTCATACATTCTCTTCTATTATTCCGAATTCTGACATGGCCCGACTCAAGTATTTGATTCACTTGATCGTGCCATGTCTTCCTCGGGCGTCCCCGGCTTCTTCTTCCATTCAAATTCGCGTCATATATTCTCCTTACACTCCTTTCTTGCCCAAACCATCTAAGCGTCCCTTTCTTAATCTTGCTCACTACGCTTACATCAGCCTTGCATTCTTTACGAATCTCAACATTTTTCACTCGATCATACATGGTTTTACCACACATTCGTCTCAGAGATCTCATTTCTACAGCATTCAGTCTACTTTCATCCTTCTCTGCCAGTTCCATGCCTCACTGCCATACATCAAGGTTGGTATCAGCACTCCGTTGCGGACTGCTAGCTTCGCTACCTTGGACAACTTTTTGTTTGCGCCAACCGCGTTCAGTCCTCCGTTAATGGATTCACCCTTCTTTCAATATCTCTATCAGTCTTTCCATCAACATACTTCCCAAATACACAAACTCATCGACCTGCTCCAAGTATTCATCATTCACAACTATATTGCATACTGTTTTCGTACTCTCTTTCAAACACCATGACTTTGGACTTATTTACATTCATCATTAGCTCATTCTTCATACATACTTCGTTCATCCTAGATACGAGGGACTGTAGATCTTCCATACTGTTAGCAATCAGCACCGCATAATCAGCATACAACAGACAACATACTTTCAGACTACTCATTTCGCGCCCAGGCCCACCTCTTTCAATTCTTGCATACAATTATCCATGTATAGATTGACTAACAACGGTGACATTACGCAGCCTTGCTTAACACCTTTTGTGATGTCAAACCACCCGTAAAATCACCGTTTGCCATAACACATGCAACGCTTCCCTCGTACAGCGATGCGATTGCCTGTATAAAATTTGTATTCACACCATACTTAGACAACACCTTCCATAACTTTTTTCTGTCAACTCTGTCTTGTGCTTTTTGTAGATCTACAAAAGCACAGAAAAGTTTCTGTTTTTTTGCCAGAAACTTCTCTGTGAGCACACGCAACGAGAAAATCTGATCCATGCACCCCCTTCCACTCATAAATGCGCCTTGCACATCCCATATTTTATCCTTTGTTTTCATTTGTACCCTTTCAATCAATATCCTACCATAGAGCTTACCAACTGAACTTAGCAGGCTAATAGCCCTGTGATTTTCACATTCCATGCGTGACCCTTTACCTTTGTATAGAGGCATGATCACATCCCTTCTTCAATATAATGGGGTGTAACCCTCCTCTAGACACTGGTTAAAAAGTTTGCATAACCATGTGAGAATTATACGGCTATTTCCTTTAAAGTATTCAGCAGCAATATTATCGAAACCAACAGCCTTACCATTCTTCATACATCTAATTGATCTTTTAATTTCATCCATGCTAATTTTGGGAACATTCAGCCTATCGTCATTCATACCTGACTCGCCACTGGAATCTCTATCACTCGGATTGCTTACGAAGACCTCTTCAAAGTATTTCATCCATCTCTCTATTATTTCTTTTTCATTCGTCAACATTTTTCCATCTTTCGATTTTATCACTTTCACACATCCACTTTCACACATCCACTTTCTGGACCATTCCGTGACCTTTTGACCTCCTTCCAAAATAGTTTAATATTTTCTTGGAAGTGGTTTGTCATTTTGATCCCCTCTTCCTCTTCCAGGCGTTTCTTTCGTTCTTTCACTCCATCACGTACTCTTTTCTTGCATCCCTTGTAAACTTCTTTGGCTCTATCCCTCTCTTCGCTAGAAACACTGCCAGTCGCTATCAGAAATAACCACGCTTTCTTCTTCTCTGAGACCAGTGCTTTAATCTCATCATCCCACCATGCATCACCTTTCTTTCTACCTTGCGTACTTATTCCACATACCTCTCTATCAGATTCACAGAGGCTCACTTTTATGTGGTCCCATGTTTCGTCTATGCTTAGACCGTCCATTACCTTATCATTCAGTCTCATCTCTACACAATTTTCATACTTACTTCTTACATTATCGTTTTGCAGTTTTTCTATTTTGACTCTAGTTGGTCGTGAAAAGGAGTTATCCGATTACAATAAGTGTATGAATTAATCGAAGTCAAATAATGGTAATAATTAATAAAAACGGCATTACTCGTCATGACTCATGTGTGTTATTTTTCAAATAAGAAATAAAAACCTTAAAAGGGTAACCTCGTAACAAAGTTAATTATTGATGTCAAAAAATACGAAAAATCTACATGTTTATGTTTTGGGAATGTTTCGTACAAAGGGGTTATCGCTTGACAATATGATCTTGCAAGATTTTATATAAAAACGATCATATTTGTGCATATCGAGAATGTTTCATGATAAAACTGTGACATAACAATAACTCATGACAACAGTGTATGTTAGTCACTCGCCCACAATTCAGCCATTAAAATATGCTTTGTATTCACCACTTTATTAACATACACAGATATCTACATATTTCAAAAGCGATGCTTTCATCATCAGGAATATATAGAATACATTTTCCTGATGACTAAAACATTTCTTTTGAAACATGTAGATATCTATGTTTATTAAGGGGGAAGACTCAAATAAGGCGCTAAACGTCACTTCGCAGTATGCTAACGTAAGCAATACAACAAATAATTTATCTGCAAATTCTTAACAGAAAGTTACGAAAGTGTCTAAGGTTTTCAGTGACGTAAATTCTTAAACTGTAACCTTTTATATTATATATGAAATACCTCCAGTAATTTTAAGTAAAACGCTCGACAGTGCCTTCGCCGTTATGTTAACTGCACCCATTACAAACATATTTAATCAAAATCCTTCCACAATCTCAGAGTAAATAAGATCAAGAACCAAAAGCGTTTATTAAAAATAATTCAGTAAATCTAGATTTTCACTGTAATTCCCTCAAAGTTCAGGAATTTTTAAATTCAGTTCCGTCATACAAAAAACGTATGACAATTTCTGGCCCGCGCGATTGTTGATAAAACGTTTTATTTCGCCGGAGTAAATCAGTTGTGAGAAGTCCTTCAGAGCGAGCGGACGTCGATTTGAAATTCGATATTTCTGTCCGTTTTATGACGAATAGCTGGGAAGAGAGGTGTTAAACTGCCACCGGAATGTAGGAATTACGTATTTTAGATTTTTTTTTGTTATAATCACATTTCTTTGCAACGTTCTTTAAGATGGTCCAAAAAGAGATTAATTTATTATACGGCACAATATAAAAGAACTGCGCACTGGAAAAAAACTGACGGACGTGGTACAGATCTACAAGATTAGATCTTTGCAGGCGGTCAACAGCAAAACTAATGAATGAACGAATTATTTTTTAAATCTTAACATTTTTTGTGCCCATATAATTTACAATCTTGACGCCCCTGACTGCATATATAAGTATGCCGATCTGTGCCTATCAAAATCCATAGTTTTAGCGGCTATTTTGAATTTCTAGATATTCGCACCGATTTGGTTAGAAAGCGGCGTAAGTCATGTTAGGGGGGTGCTGAAGTCAAATTTAATGTCAACCTGAGTAATTTCGATGGTCATTTTTAATTTTGAGTTCTCTACTGATTTGGTTCAAAATCGGAATTAAAGTGTTTGGAAGTGAACTGAAATCAAATGCGAAGAATGATAACAAAGAATGTTTTTCTTCATTTCAAATTGTAGAATCTTTATCCTACTTTAAAAATATTAATTAACCTTCACCGAAAAATTACCCCTTAATTAATAATTTTTTAAAAAATAGCGATGTTTGTTTTTTTTATTTCTCGCTATTTTTTTTAGTGTTTAACCAATTTTGACAGTGTAGGGGTAATTTTTCGGTGAAGGTTAATTAATATTTTTTAAAGTAGGCTAAAGATTCTACAATTTGAAATGAAGAAAAATATTCTATGTTATCATAATAACATAGAATGTTTTTCTTTATTTAGAACACCTGTATTTCGGACGATATTAGGTCCTTGGAGACCAATTTGTTTTCAAATTGTACCATCTTTAGTCTACTTTAAAAACAATAGATTAACCTTTACCGAAAAATTACTCCTTCACTGTCAAAATTGACCAAAACACTAAAAAATAGCGAAGAATGACAACTTACAAAAAATTTGAATAATTTAGAACCGCTGTATCTCGGACATTATTAAGTCGTTAGAAACGTATTTGATTTCAAATTATAGCATATTTGGTCTACTTTGCTTGGGGGAAGGGCAAGGGGAAGATAGGAGACGTTTGTGAAAATACTCCCTGTTATATGTATTATTCACCGGAAAAATATCAGTTTTTCTTATTGCCTTCATTGACTTGGTGAATTGTATTCAAGCTTATTGTGTGCGTCTGGAGTGGGTTGTAAATCATCGTTATCTACCTATGTTATATTTTTACTGCTGTTTAGTATACAATATTGAAGGGCGTTTCTAAATCCCAAAAATTATCAAAAGACAAATAATTCTTATTCCCGATTAATAAACGGGATCTAATTCACATCCTCCATCTTGGTTCCCAATTCAAATGCAATAGTAGAATTACTTAACCATTAATAAAAACCAAAGCCACTAATAGAATAGCCATATAAAAAAGCATCCAATTCATTTCAACCATCTTGAATCCCCTAGTGGACAATCGAAAAACGGATTCCTTGATTCAAAATCCATGAAAATAATTCCCTGTGTCAAAAAGCTGTGCTTATAAGTATTTCTGAGCAGTTGGTCCACGTTACCCATTTCTATAATATTTCCGAAGCTAAAAAAAAAGATTATGCTGTGAAGAAATAAATATGTAAATAGTAACAAAACAAATCTTTTGTAAAAGGGAGGCACTTTGTATGGCTACTGACAATAATTAATATATTATATATAAATTGAAAAAAACATATTCTCATCAGTTACCCTATCCTATTACCAACAGATGCTAAGTTAAGTCTGTCAAGCTTCTATTTATTTATTTTTATACAGCGAATAAACGAAAAAATATAGAGCAAATGTTTTTTGTTTCGTATTGCATCAATACGCTGAACATTTTTTTTAATCCGCCGTGGTCTACATTATCCACATTTCCCCAATCCTGCTGCCGGATCGCGGTGGTCCGTGGTTTTAAGTTTGAGGCCTAAAATTCCTAACGGCGGTGAATACGCGGTCTTATACTGGACCCTTAATAAAGTGGTGAATACAAAGTATATAATTTAATTCATTTATTAATAATGACCCCACAAAGTGAAAACCAATCGTTTGAAGAAATTATAAATATTTTATTTTTTTTAGGAATGTTACATGATAAAAGAGGTAACCTCGTAATAATTGGTAGTGCTTGCATTATGAGTTTATTGTCGCTCGTCAACAATTCAGCAATTATTCCGACACCTGTTTCATGACAATAACAAAAATATGTGCTTGTATTATTTGATGTCAAAACCAATAAATTTGTCTGTTTTGAGAATGATTCATTATAAAAAGGGGTAATCTCATAACCACGTTTGTATTATTAGTTAGTAGTCGCTCGCCCACAATTCAGCAGTTACGACGCCCAGTGCGGGGCTGCGAGCCAGCCTTGCAATCCGGACAGCGGAATCTTTCTAATTTATCTAGCGCACTAGAAATGCATGGGTTCCGGGATTTGTGTGGCGTAGCTGTGAAGAGGGCGGCACTGTGCGGTACAGTACTGCACAGTAACTGTCGTCTGCAAGTGTTTAACAGACGCATATTAATGCGTCACCACACCATTCAGACACATGAGGGCTAATGGCCTCACCAGGGCCGCACGGAAATACATTGCATTTCTATTTCATGGTACCTACTACATATTTACTTCGTGGTATTATTGCTCTACTCTTATTAAACACCATTTAGAAATGTATATAGGTACGAAATTATGTTCAAATCTATCAATTTACTTAAATCTTCGCCAACCTTTACATACAAAATGATATATAACAGTCAGTTTGAAATACTTGACAATATCGTTGTATTAATTCTTCTGTGATGCCAAATTAATGTTGGTATGCCCATGCACATTGAAAAATTCCCATCACAACAAGAGAAAACTTTTATCTCAATATCGACAAAAACACAAGAGCATTAACATAATACTAATGTTTAAAGAAAAGTGAAAAGAGATATAGCAGAAAATCTGTTAACTGAAGTCTCGCCAAAGGTAAACTCTGGCGTTATGAAATTTACGCAGTTTCTCTCTGTCTGGTATAACAAAAAAAATCAAACTGTAATCATGTAGATATTTTAACAATTTATTCTTATAATAACGTATTATTTACTTTTGTATCTATGTTTTAATTTAAAGATGTACCACGATGGGGGGTGGGGGTATTATTTATAAGTAGTTTTTTTTACTATTTATGTTTTTTTAGTTTATGTTTTCAGTATTCTGTTTTTTGTTGTGTTTTGAATTGTGTAAAGTTATTGATTACCGGAAAGGGTAAATAACTTATTATTAATAAATCTTATCTTCTCCAGTAATTTATTAAGCAATTTTATTCTTAGACGCCTCTCGATATCATCGAGAAGTTACTACTTTCCGAATCACTTCATTCATTTAATAATTTCACCTGTTGAGGCCTTTTATCTAAAAAGCTAAATATTCATGATATTAAGATTGGAAATATTCCAATTAATTTTAATTTTCCATTTAAATTTACTTTATTGATAGTATCAAATCCTTATTTAAAAGTCTATAAATATTCCTTCAAATTTTGCATTGGAATCAAGGGCGGTTTATAAGTAGTTTATTTTTTTCGCAATAGCATTATGGATACTGGTGTTTTTCTTAAACAAAATTGGTTAGAATTTATAATATGATGTTATGCTAAAAAAGACCAAATCTGTTGTTTAACATTTATGCGTGTATTTTTGATAGAAGGAATATTGGGCGATGGTTTTTTTGGATCATTGGGACAGTCCGTTTTATATTGGTGTTATAATTATTTATAAATATACCACTCATTTGTAAGACTTTTGTATATTATATGAATTAAAAAGCATATTAGACAATTTTTCATTCTGTCAAATATGTTAACATATATGTTATAACCGTAAGCAGGAGGGCAAGTCTGTATCTTTTGCGTTAGCTAACTTAAATCGGTCATAAACAACACATTTTGACAGCTTTCATAAACGTTCGCACTACAGATTTTAACGTAAACGCAAACTCGGGCTTGTTAGCGCGATACGGACTACCAAACTATCAAAACGTGTTTTTTTATGGCAGACTTAGGCCACAGAACCCCCTTTTAAATCATCGAAAATATTTTCAACGTCAAATTCCGGAATAGGCCTGAATTTATTATATTAGTTGAGTTGAATGGAGATAATTTTTATTATTATTTTTTGCTAGTACAACTAAATGTTTTGATAAAAAAAGCAAATATTTTAGATATGAACTTAATTTACACCATGAGCCATGAAGATATGAAATATACATTCAACTGCCTAAAAATAAGATAAGCCGTCAAATTGTTCGTTTCGTTTTTATCAACTTATTGTTGAGTAAGAAAAAAGAGTGTCATAATCCTGCGACGTTCGGTTGTTGCCATAAACATAAATAAAAACATTCCCTGTGAGCTTTCAACAGGATGTGTAATTTACCTATTTAAAAAGGTTGCGCACGTGCACTACCCGAAGGACGATAATCTTCAGTAAATCCCATTTGTGGTCTTAATCGCTAAAGGTCTCGTAAGTGCCTCGCAACGTTAAGGGTATATACGCCATTCGCGTGCATATTGCAAATAAAATCATTCTCGTCTATTCAATTATTGTCACTAAATAGGTACTGCTGAAATAAAACATCTAGGTACTACCTATATAATTATATTATACCAGTTGTTTTAACGGGATTTATAGCTTGGCAATAAAATGTAGACATTTAATTAAGTGGAACTACATTTTTTTTTCATCACGATGGCAATACCAAGCTGCTAAATATGTGTTTTAAAGTTTGTTCCTCACATTAAAAAATCTTCACATTAGAATTTGACAGATCGTTTTAAAAAAATAATGCAAAACATCATCATTCGTTTTTTTAATTTATATTTTTGAACTATGAATTTGATTTTGTTTTTATTTATGTATTTAACATCTAATACTCGGTTATATCGTTTAACTTACAATAATCCTCCTATGAGCCATCTAGGTGTTGTCATTTAAAATGTTTTAAAAGATCACAGCGCCCACATTTTTTGTCTACTATAAAATGTCAGACTTTACCTGGACTTGCCAGGATGAAAACTGAGATTTTTTCTACATAAATGGGAACCACATTTCAAATTATGGAATAAAAATAATTGTCTGGTAAAATATATTCTAGTTGGGTACTTTATCAGTTGTCGGAATTTGAAAAGATTCTTTTATTTTTTATTTTGACATGTTCCAATTTTGAAGGTCGCACTCGTACGCACGAGGAAATTATATATATCGTTATAATAAGGAACTCCAATGAAAAATATAATGGCTTTAAAAATATATATTCATATAGATCAGTAAACGCCGATTCTGAATAATAACTTTTATTATATATAGTTAATTATACGTAGAATTTATAAATCGTAATTTAAAAGTAATTATAAAATCATCTCATCAAAACACCTTGTTATGTTGGTACCATTGCATTTGGAACATCTGACGTCACGTCCGAATCCTGTTTTTCGATTAGTATGGAAATTTTAATTTTTCGATTTTGTTTTTCATTTTAAATATGTATTTTTTTTAATTTTAGCGAAATTTAAACTTAATTTGGGTGACTTTAAACTCTATAATTGTTATTCAATATAAAAAAGTATTATTAATGAAATAAATTAGACTATTCAGGAGCAAACCAATTATCAATACGGATATTATGATAATGTTAATGCTCAAAACTATTATTATTCTTTGAGTTAAAGTTTCTAAAAACGTACATAATATTATTACTTATGTTTTGTTATGATTTACTATGAATAGAATATAAAATTATGTACGGTAAAGCTCATCATTGTTTTGACATTCGACATTCTAACCTCAAAACTGATCAAAACCGTCTGGCCATAGATTTAGAGCGTTTTTTTAACCATAACTAACCTTAGAAAAAAAATGAAATATACTGATATTTACGTATGATCGTCATTATTGATAAAAAATAAATAAATAAATTGGCGTTCCTTATTATATGTATAATTTCTTTTTTTAAATAAAATATAAGAGGAACGTATAGAAAAGACACATAGTTACAGATTGTACCAACTTGATTAAGAATTAGTTTCATCGAAGGGGTAAAAAATTAACAGGTAATAATTAATTTGCCTTGTTTTTCAAGCGGGCTGTATAAATACGACTGGGTGTATGTCCTAGCCTGATCAAATGCAATCGTAGATACAGTAGCGACCTAGGAAACAACTACTGGAAATTCGTTCAACTCTAGATTGTAAAATGAGCCATTAGACCAATACGGAGTAAACGAGAGAGGTGTGAAAATGGGTAATGCAAGTTATATGTCATCACTAACGCAACTATTTATCAAAACAGTAAACCAGTTGCACTGAGATTCTTCACATCCGTCGTTTTTTGTTGAGTTAAGTCTTTAACCCTAGAATGGAAGCACAGAGTAAAATTTATTCTGTCCAACTTCAAACTAATTTTTCACTGAAGTGCCGACCGATCGCACCAGCTTTCTTCAAGATGTGCTTTCCTCAGCAATGCGTTTGTCTACATAGTAGCTGGCTGCGCCTTTTTCTCATAGGTAACTTTAATATTTTTTTACTGCTACGTCTCATTGTATAACGGGAACTATTGCGTTAAATTTACTGGTCGGTCCTCAGACATAATAAATAATTAATTAACACGCCGACTGCAACCCCACCTATATCGGGCAGACGGGAAGGGCTTTCTCAACTAGATTCAAATAACATATAAGTTGTTATAAAAATAAAAGCACTTCTTCAAAATTCGCAGAACATTTCTTAATAAATAATCACGTCCCGCTTGACAACAGCAAGCCTAAATAAACCCTTACATATAGAAAGGAAGAGTCTTAGATTAAATTTACTTGAATAATTAGAAATTAATAAACGAACGAATGATCCTAATATAACATTACTTAATAAAGTAAGGAAAATTATATATTCACCGCTTCTCAGTATGTTCATATTATCAAAACAATATAACACATTTAAATAAATCAATTAAAAAACATTATCAGTTAAATACGAGGAAATATATTATAAATGTGAAAACTTCACAGTATCCAGAATTTTAATTGTTTTCTAACTAAATCGGGTTTACCGATAATAAATCATTATTTTTAAAAACCCGTCCAAATTAGAATGGGGTGGGAGTGAATTAAATCATATAAATAAGTCGTCGCAATGTGGATTAACCGCAGTTTGGAAATGGCCTTGAACGCAGAAACAGCTGCCACAATAATAAAAACTAAAAAATACTTGCAAAACTTCATAATAACATTATTCAATTTGATTTTCATTAAATTAAAAAAAAAGGAGTTCTATGAATTAAACATAAAAACAATTAATAAAAAAATAAAACAATTAACAATTAATTCATTAATTCATTATTTACATTATCAATTTAAGTAATAAATATGTTTATCATGAGTATTCGCAATATTTATTACCCTAAACGACAAAGATTAAAAAAAAGATAGGAGAAAAACGTCTAATTTAAAATGGGAGTAAATATACCTCTCGCTTTCATTAATAGGCTAAGGAAGAACGCTTTCATTCTAGGGTTAAACAGGAAAACTAATAGTGCTGTAAAGGAATACAATAGTAGATAACTTAAAATAATCAATTACAGATGCGGGAAGGAAGTTCCACACTATAATGATGGTTTAACACACCTACTTCCTTACTTAACAAATAGATTTTTTACCATATTCGAATACCTTCATTAATTCTACTGATTTTAGAGAATTTACACCGCATCCCACGCTTATACCGCAGTTTTGTCTGAAGAGTACCTACGAGCTTTGCTTTTTACTTACTAAAGTTGCGCATGTCTGTAGATTTATATTGTTACAAATAATATAGTAGGGCCACGGGCAGTTAATGTGCGAGTATAATATGTTTATTATAAATCGTTTAAAAAATCAGAAAAATTCATCGCAAAAAAGTCAACCGGGATAACAGGAAGTAGAGTGGGGGGTTGGTTGGTTGGTTGGTAGTGAGTACGGGGGCAGGGAAGTACACTCCGGCAGAGCCACCAGTCCTGAGGTGAAAGCGGAGAATAAGTCCAAACAAAGTGGTATCGCGATGGCAGATGTAAAGCGATGGCCGGACAGGAGTGTCAGCGGCCAGGTCACTTCACACGCAACAAGAAAAAAGCGGACACGGGTTATGGCGCTTCTCCGAGATACGATCTTTGTTGTTGTTTCGGGGAGAGGTCCTTTCACGGTATTCGCACGACACGGGGAGCGAGGCGCGAGGAGGGTCGCCCGATTCTTATATAAAGAAAATACACAACGCCGGCGCACGTACTCGGACGTGAGAGGCAAAAACAAACAAGGCGGGTTGCGTGGGTACTATTTGCAATAAGTATTTGAATTCGTGACGAAATATATTACAATGATACATAGCTTACGCATCAATTCAGTTTTCATGTGAAGTCGAGAAATCGGAAAATCTATCAAATTTTTTTAACGAGTAAGCACATAACATTATGATAGTGTTATGAGATACGCACGTAATAGGTAATACATATATAATTTTAAAAACTAACAACAATACACACACACATTCACACATCAATACTCCTCTAAGATCGTACCGTTATGCTATAAGGTAAATTTCTTTTAACGAGTAAGCACATAACATTATGATAGTGTGATGAGATACGCACGTAATAGGTAATACATACATAATTATAAAAACTAACAACAATACACAAACACATTCACACATCAATACTCCTCTAAGATCGTACCGTTATGCTATAAGGTAAATTTCTTTTAACGAGTAAGCACGTAACATTATGATAGTGTGATGAGATACGCACGTAATAGGTAATACATATATAATTATAAAAACTAACAAAAATACACACACACATTCACACATCAATACTCCTCTAAGATCGTACCGTTATGCTATAAGGTAAATTTCTTTTAACGAGTAAGCACATAACATTATGATAGTGTGATGAGATACGCACGTAATGGGTAATAAATATATAATTATGAAAACTAACAACAATACACACACACATTCACACATAAATACTCCTCTAAGATCGTACCGTTATGCTATAAGGTAAATTTCTTTTAAGGGGTAACACCACTCTAGAATTTTCCAAAAATCGATTTTTTTTTTTTCGCTTAAAAGGTGCCTAAGGGTCTTAAGAATAAGACACAACATCATTTATAAGGTGTACAATCGTTGAAGTGCCTGAATTTTGATCCCGACCGTAGCTACCTGCTGCGCGCTCGGAGCAGGTATAAGACTCGGCGCGACGCGCCATTTGGGACGCTTGTAGTATAGTTCAATCTTCAGTGTTGGTGTAACCATTGAACTGTTTGCACGACACGTGGGTTTTTTCGCTTCATTTCGTTAAATATTGTGGTTTTTTGTCGCTATTTTTTGAGTGTACTAATAAAAATTTGCATCATGAGTGGCGGTGAAGTGAATCGTATTCGAAAAGGCTCAAAACTTAGCAGTGGGCATGAAAAAAGACGAAAATCATCAAGTAGGCGACCGTTGAACCGATTCGAATTGGAGACGATACGTCGAAACCACGACTCAATCGAAAAAATGCGGAACGGCATTTGGGGGACTCTATCATAAGATGTCAACGGACGAAAACCCGCAGCACGAACAATGTCCGCCCGGTGAAGATTCGTGGTGCTCGTGGCAACGAATGAATGCGACCAAGACCATACATTGGAAAATCATCATCATAAAACACCACTTTCCGAATATATATATGAAGCAATAAAACCAATATATGAAGAATTAAGCAGTGATGATCTTCTCACTCGGTGTACCGGTGGCTACACACAAAATAGCAACGAGTCCTTCAACGCAACAGTGTGGGCGATGGCTCCTAAATCAAGGTCTAGTGGTAAGACAATTCTGGATATCGTCACACATATTGCTATTTGTGTATACAATGACGGAATGATCTCAATTATGGAAATTATGCAAACACTCGGAATCAAAATCGGACCAAATTGCTACAATTTCTGCAGCGAAGCCGACGAACACCGCGTATCAGTGGCTGAAACGAGACTGACTGACGCAGCAAAATTGGCTAGGCAGGCTGCCAGATCGACTAGAAAGGACGAAGAACAAGAGAATACCAATTTTGAAGGTCAATTATATGGGGCAGGCATCGCAGATTAAAGGTATAAACAAATTTCTATGATTTTTTATAAGGAAAACTTTAAACGGGTTTTTCTCAAAACTACTTTTTTCGACACGGTCGGAAACATAAATCGCTCAATTCTTTACCGATCGACTCGAAATTTTGACAGTATCTTTCAAACAAGATTATCCGGAAAAAGACGTAGGGATTTTTTTTATGTTGCATATTTCATTTGTTATAAACATTTTTAGTGCATATTTTTAGGCAAAAAAAACAATTTTTTTTTCAAATGTCCACCGTTTCTTAAAAAAAGTGATTAAAAAAAAATCCCTACGTCTTACTCGAGGTTTTTGTATGTGAAATTGAAAATTTTTTGGGTTTTTGTTCCAGAGTCACAATTGGAGGAGAAACTTTTACGACCGCGGAGCTCTACATTGATGGTGGGTGTTCAGTCAACCACCTGCTCAGCCGCCATTATGTTTTAGATTGCCATAAAAAATTTATATACGTACTTTAATGTATAGGCAATAAAGAACTTTACACATAATTTTCATTTTTTTCGTTGTTTTCCCGGAAAAAAATCTTGAAATTAGGTCATTTTTCGACCTCCTAGAGTGGTGTTACCCCTTAACGAGTAAGCACATAACATTATGATAGTGTGATGAGATACGCACGTAATAGGTAATACATATATAATTATAAAAACTAACAACAATACACACACACATTCACACATCAATACTCCTCTAAGATCGTACCGTTATGCTATAAGGTAAATTTCCTGCGCCAGAATGTACTTACGTATATTGCGCAATGTTTATTATAACTTCTAATTCAAAACTTGTCGCTATTTACTCCCTTTTTTTTCTTTTATGTAAACCACCAACTCTGTAACATTATCATGTAAACATTTTTCAAGCATCATTTTCTTGTAACCAAACAGTATAGGAGTATGGATATTGGAGAGGCGGCATATGAAGTCAGCCCGCGCGATCCAACTGTGCATTTTCGAGAATTTTATCGATACGGTTGACATTAGCTGGTATACCTCGGTCGCGTGCTGAGCTCCTAGAAAAACGCCGATAAAACATAGAAAAGTGGTCCACTATGCCGTTAAATCATATAAAAACAGTTCTGCAAAGAAAATATTATAAGAAATATGGTCTTAATTTTCACGTGAAGTGTTTAAACATAGATTAAACGGAAATTTTATAAACTTTTGACAGGTTCTTTTCAGCCACCATTGAACGACGCGGTCGCCATTGAAATGGGCCGGTTCAGTCGACTTCGTTTTTAATAATTAAAAATACCTTTTTTGTTTCAAGAATCTATTGATCCTTGAGACCATTGTTTCGGGACCTAGAGGTCACAATGATAAAAAAAATTATGTGGGTTTTTTTTTCTGAAG